>QLPI01007257.1:0-17746 GCA_003314275.1 Chroogomphus rutilus | reverse complement strand
CAGGATCAGTTTGCCCATTTTATAGAACTTCAAGATGGTTCCCACAATCTCGACCTTAATCCTACGATGGACAGTCAAGAAGAGGACTGAGAGGAGGTTGTTTCGAAGTTGGGGAACATATAATACATCAGAAAGAAGTATGGGGGTCAATTTCTTGTCCTTTGGGCAGAAAACCACTGTGCCAATCCCTTCAGAATACACCACACTATTGTCTGCCAATTCTATAGCCACTTTGTGAGGTTTGAGTTCCTTGAACCAGTGTCGATGTGGAGTCATATGTGCAGAAGCTCCTGAATCAGTGCACCAAAGGTAGCTGGCATTAGAGACAATCTGGGCAGAGAGAAGGGAGGGAATCTGCTTGTTTGCAAGCATGGCAGACTGAGTGGAGTGATGGAGATGACTGCTGTCTTTGGTGACAAAGGGATCAATGAGTGAATGGACTGTCTCATCTGGCTCTTTTCTGATATTAAATAGAGCATCATAAGGATTGAAATGAGTGCCTGCTTGTTTCTGTACATGAAAATTACGAAGGGCATTCCACATCTTCACCAGATCATGCTCAATTCCCTGAACATGCACACACTGTCCTGCCTCTAAAGCTGAAGCAATCAGACCTGCTGCCATCTCCTGATCCAAATCCCACTTTTCCTGATCTGCAAACACTGTAGGGCACTTCTTCTTGTTATTAACAAGCATCCACAAACCCTTAGAGCATAACATGGCAGTCATATTGAATGCCCAGTCATGATAATTTGTGTCTGACAGCATGGGAAATTTTGGAGAGGTGGTATCATCATTGGAGGTGGATGTAGACATGGTTTGTTGGTGAGGTTGGTGCAAATATTGGTGTAGCAAAGATTGGTGTATGGTGGGTGAATGAATGGAGTGATATGTCGCTTCTTTGGGCGCTTAAATTGGTGTGTAAGCGATGCACAAACAGCAGGTGGAGCAGATACAGGCAAAATATGATGCAAGAGATGTGAAAACAGGGTGGAACACCAAGCAGTGGCCAAGGAGTGTCCTAAGGGGGTTCTAAAGGGTCCTAGAGGTCGGAAAAATGGTCCAAATGGCACCAGTTATTCCCCAACAACTTCAGAACTTCAGGGCTCAGAATAGGATGGCACAACCTCACCGCAAATCAGGTGAACTGTTAAGAATCTGCAGACCACAGATTCTAGCACCCAAGGATGACAAGAGGCCTCAGTCAACTGGCAAACTAGTCAAAGACTAGGCCAGGGGTGTGGCTTTGCAACACTAGGCAATGAGGAGGGATCCTGTCCTACCACTGGCTGGCTGAAGTCCTTAGGAGGTTGTTGAGCAACTGCTGGGAGAAGCTGAGGGGAAGGAAAGGGAAAGAAGAGCTGTAATAGGGCAAAAAAGCGAAGTTGGTGTAGTTGTTGAAGTGCTTTTATAATGCTTATATGGCCTCTGATTAGGGATCAGTTGCTGGCCAATGATAGAGGGCCTAGATAAGTACAAAACATGATAGGTGGTGTTGTGTGGATGTCTATAGATAAAGCGCGGGGCCCATAACCTGTTGGAGTGCAAAAGTGAAAACTGTGTTATTATGTAAGCTAAATTCAAACTCAGCTCAAAACATTGAAGGTGTAATACATAAAACAAGTCATATCTGGCCAAATACCAGTCATGCATAAATGGAAACATAAAAGGGGACTTCAGTGTATCTCAACAGTAACATATCTCAGTTTTGATGGTTTGCTTGGGCATGTAGATATGACTTACGGTACACCATTGGGCAATGTGAACAGCATGGAGTAAAATGTTTCTGGAAAACCAATGGTGTCGAGCTGTGGGGATGGTAGCAATCATTGTCCGATATGAGTATGGATGATGGCATACAAGCCACAATAATGTTACCTGTAGGGCAGAGAGCAAGAAAGCAAGTAGACTTATGTATGGAAAAAAAATAAAAGCTATGATAATCCACAGGAATACCATGAAGACCACTGCTGACTTGAACTTGTTGTTTCAACACACCGCAGCTCAAGTCCATTGGTCTTGTCTATTTCCCTAAGGCCCATGGATCTAAGCCCTAAAATCGAGCCAAACCTAGATAGTGAGAAAGACTTGTGTTAATGATAACTTTCCAGGGTGATGGTATCATGGTGCACAGTTACCTTGATGATCAATGCAAACATGGTCATGTCCGTCATCACCTGAGCCCTGGTGGTAAGTGTAGCTTGAATTGTGCACTCCTTTTGGCTCATGGATGGAAGGGGTTGTGGCAGTATCAATATAATGGTGTTTGAGGTAGATGGACCCCTCCAATAGAATCTGACATACTCTTGTAAGTAGCTAACCCTTGGGAATATATTAATATGTAGCCAACCCAATTGAGAAAATGATAGCAGAAAACACCCATATAATGCAGAAATTGAGGAATATTGGTTCAGGCCCAGGTTTTTGTAGGAGTATAGAGACCGTGAGGAGGATCAGGATTCCAATGTATCCACCAACTATCTGCAACATGAAGTATATGAATTGGTGTTGCCTGAGACCTGAGGATCTGAAAAATTAATATATGCATGGATTAATACTATGTTTGCATATGGTTATCGGCAGAATTTAAGGTATTCAAAGTAGCACTGTCATTCGGTGTAAGTTGGATTTGCACATCTATCACTGGAGCTCCTTGGAATTGACATAGGTCTCTGTAGGCTGTTTGGAGATGTGTCAGATATTTTGCATGAAGGCTTTATTATATGCACGCGATTCCACACCATTAACTTTATATTTCACCTCTCCTACAGTTGCAAAGAATTGGCTGTTGCAGAGGAGAAACTGGGAAAAACTCAGCATTTGAAGGTCAGAACATTTACATTGTGCATCCCTTGAATAAGCAAAACATTCCATGGCCCCACTTGGGTCATCGGACTGAATATATGAGCACTCCAGAATTTTTCAGTGGTGGAAATAGGTTGATATTAAGGACTGGTTACATTTATTGCATGTGTCCTCTCGGGAAGAGGGATAGACAGCTCAACTTAACATGGAATGAGTATTCTGAAGATACAGTAATGTGCATGTGTCAGGCTTCAGGAACTGACAGACTTTGGGACTGCTGAAAAGGTGTCAGGTGGACAATGGCCAAGTCCTGTAGGCCAAGAGTAGTGGCGTTGGCTTCAAAGTACTTGTGCGTTGTGCCCTACCCACTGTGTGTGCCACCGATTTGCAACAGACAGGATACTCGGGAGGATGCTGATGATGCTGGCCCAAGTCAAGGACTTAACAGAGGGGAAGAAGGTAGAAGGGCCTAAGCCTAGTTGATACCCAGAATGAGGAAATATGTACATGCATGTCCTACTTATATAGGTTCAAGAGGCAACATGTTGAATAAGGAATGTGAGACAACAAGGTATGCAGAGCATGCAGTTATTGTCCACAATGAGTAAAATTAGAATGAAGGAATGTAAAACAGGGATAGAACAATAAAGGATAGAATAATAGAAATGTGGCCAAGGATAGAACAATAGGGAGTGACTGACTATAAAACAATATAGCCATGGCCAAGGATAATACAAGGACAGGAAGTCCTGAGGTGAGGCAGATAGAAGGGTGAGGAGTAGGCATGGTGGGATTAATGAATGGTCAGTTGCATAGTGTATGTGAGGGGTGAGGACAAGGAGTGTGGATGGTGGATGTGCCAAGCTGAGACCGGTGTACCAAGTGACATGCATGCAGTGTGGATACTTGGACGTGAACATAGGATGGCTGCTCGGTCAGCACTGCCAAAGAGATGGGTTTCAGTATGTGTACTTGACAGCATGTATGCACTTAGAAGCTTTACAGGCTGCCATAGAGACAAAGAGAAATAATGCAGCAATCCATACCATGGTGGACAGTGGTTGAAAGAAGTGAAGAGGCATCTGATGAGTGACTATCTCTATATATTATCATTATATGGATAGATTGCAAAAGTATCTCAGTTGTGGTGAGATCTGCTGTTACGATGTGAAGGAATGATGTAATCGTAATTAAACGTAAAATCTCCCAAAAATATTCAATGGTGAGGTTCGGGGTAGGGTACGGCTTCAACTTATATGTTGCACCCACCAGATCACACTGGCCCTAATTTCAGATAGGCAAGACAGAGAATTAGCTAGTAGAGAATCAAGGTTGATTATCTGACTGAGGACTGAACTACTGAAGTACAAGATCTTTATACTACTTTCAAATACACTAGGAGTCAATTGGATTCCTATAATAGAATAAGAAAGCCGAGGATCATGAAAATCAAGAATGGAAATACTTGTCAGGAACCGTACATACTGACAGGCCTCGGGAGAGCCGAAGGGGTCGGATGGGTAAAGGCCAAGTCCTGCAGGCTAGAAGTAGTGGCATGGCTTCAACGTGCTCATGCGTTGCGCCCTACTTCCCATGCATGCCACCAATTTGAGACAAAGGGATACCTGGGAGAATGCCGAGAATGTCGGCCCAGGTAAAGGACTTGGGACAGAAGAAGGGAGGACAAGAAGGCGTAAACCTAGTTGATTTCCAGAACGAAGAACCATCTACATACATTGGCTACTTATATAGGCTAATAAGTGAGATGTGGAACAGAGTGGCACAAGGAATGGAGAACAATAAGGTATGAAGAACCATGTGGAAGTATTGTCCACAATGATCAAGAATAGAACAAAGGAATGTAGGCAAGAATAGAACAATAAACTATGACCCAGAACAAAAGAGTGAGTGAGAATAGAACAATGAGAGTGGCAGAACATAAAACAATAGGGAGTGGCTGAACATAAAACAATAGTCCCACTGCCAAGTGACAACAAAGAGTGAATGCCCTGAAGGTAAGCAGGCAAGGGGAAGGACAGGGAATAACAGAATGACAAGGATAGAGGGGATGGGATGAGGAAAGTGAACCAAATAATGAACCGAATGTACCGGACCGAGACCATGTACTGGCGAGGGATGCCTTGTCACTGGTGTGTGGGACTAAAGGCAAGGGTTGTTCGGTCGGTACTACCGAGTGAACCAGAGCTTGGTATCCGGGGCTTGACAATACTACACCCCAAATAATGATCTCCTCTGTGACATTGTGGAGTGATGTGTCACTCCAATTTCCAACAGAGTTACCCTAAGGAACGTAATAGCAAATCAGATATAGAGACTGAGCGGAATTGCAAATAAATGAGAATGGAGCAGAATGTAAATGAAAGGATATTAAACATAAATAAAGATGGAATGGAATAGCGAGCATATGGAGTGTGACGTAAATGAAATGAATGAATTTACAGGAGCATGTGATGCCAAGATGGATACACGAGGTGCATATAGTCCATGGGCTGAGGGTGTATAGTTGAATAGGCAAGCAATGGCATAGTTGGGCTGGGTGGGCTGAAATGAATAGGTGGGTATGCTGGCGTTTGGTTCCTGACATCTGCACATGCTGCAGGCACAAAAGATTCAACTAAACTGAGATCAGATGTTAATTCAAGTTGCACCCAGAAATCACACAGGGGAAATGACAGGACATAAACTCAAGTTGTGGGTTTGGCCCACCCCAACAGCTGACTGGACAAGCTACTTATACAAAGAAAATACCCCATCGATAGGGCTAACACATGTCACCTCAGTGACACATCTGTGTTGTGGATTGTGTGACATGCATGCAAGCGTCTTTGCACGTCAATTCAAAGACTACAGTGAGAAATGGAAATCTGAAGGCACAATCATGGTACTAGTGCATGGGCCTGAATTGAGGAATATGGACCAAGGGACTGAAAAAATCACTGTTATTCCTGCTTGACAATCACATTCTAGCAGTGTTGAATTTTCGGTTGTGTTGAGAAAGGACCATAGAAAGAGCAACTGATTGGCTTGAGCGGAGGTGATGGCTCATTGAAAACAGATGAGGAATTAGAAAGCCTGTTTGACTAATGTGACATGGCAACCAATGCACAGATGCCAATTGAATTATTCCAACAGGCAGAATGTACACCAACTGGGAGAAGCTGTCCATAGTGAACAATATCCAGGGTTCTGTATCAGCTATTGATCACTTGCCTACAGATAAATCCATGCCTACCCCCATCATTGTACTGACACCATTACCTGCAGTGGCAGACCATCTATCAGACCAATTATTCCAGCACAAACCACTGTTAGAAACAGGTTTTTCAAGATTTTCATTGCTACACATCTGTTTATGTTGAATGTCTGTGGTGCTGAACAAGGACCGTGGAAATGACAACTGTTTGACTTGAGCGGAGGTAATGGCTCGTTGCAAACAGATGAGGAATTACAAATCATCTGTGACTACTGTAACATGGCAACCAATGTACAAATGCCGGTAAAACTATTCCAACATACCTCCTTGAGCATCATCTGCTCTCCATGTACCTCCTGAACTCCAAACTCCTCAACTTCTATCTCATATCTCCAGATCCTATGCTGATTACACATATGCATCCAGGGGTCCATAAGTAGAGTAGATTGGAGATTCCCTCGGTGGTGGGAAAAACAGGCTTCCAGTAGGCCTGGCATACTTTCACTCGGTATGCCTTCCCAGTTTGGTTATAACAGGCTTTCACTCAGCCTGGTACACTTTCAGTAAGTGTGGCCTCTGTTCTAGTTTGAAGTCATAGCAGACTCCAATCCAGGTTAAGTCATAGATGACTACGATCCAGTTTACATCGTGGTAGACTACAATCTAGTTTAAAGTCATAGCGGACTCCGATCTAGTTTAAAGTCATAGTGGACTCCAATCTAGTTTAAAGTCGTATCGGACTCTGTTCCAGTTTGGGCTTTCAAGGTTCTGCAGTTCCTATCAGCACCTCAGGTGGTTAACAGGAGCAACCTGTGATCTGTTTGTGTTGTGCGTATTCCTACTGTGGATGCCATGAGTTGACCCCCAGGACTTTTGCCTAGTCCTGGCCAGCTAGTTTTACCAGTTGCAAACTGAGAACAAGTCCTATAGTCAGGCCCATAACCTATTGCAACTATAGAGTACAGCCAGGCTACTAGTTGCATGGTAGCTAGCCTTTGCATATAGAAGCTTAGGCTAAGACATGTTAATTTCTTATTGAAACTCAGCTAGGCTACTGTACTAGTTGCTTACTAATACTATAAGTGGCTTCTACCGCTTGTAACTCCAACACACCCCCTCAAGCATAGAAGTGTATGCGTTCTCTTTTGCATCCATGCAAGGTAAGTGTGTAGTGGTGTAGTATGTACTGCTTCACCAATATAATTCCAAATGGCACTCAGTAGTGCTGGCACTTATTTTCAAGTTGCATTTCTGCAGGTAATTTGGTAGAGAAAAGATCTGCAAAGTAATATTGGCATTGCCCCATATGCATGTGATTGCATCATATGATTGCTATCCAGATGTTTGCGTCATCCACCATCGTCTCGTTCAATGTTGGTGGTGATACTGAGATAAAGCTAAAGCTGGGCTGGCCATACGATGGGTTCAAGATCTCAATAACTTTGGCCTTGACTTGGTTCTGCATGGCGTCCAGTACTCTCAATGTCACAATGGGTCTCACAGGCTCTATGGATGGTTCAGTGGTCTGCCTCTATAGCTTCGCCTCAACGATGTTGTTTGGAAACAGGTTAGTTGTCTCCTTGTTTCTCTTTGAACCCTCACTGACTCCCTTTTCCACTCCTTCTGTGAAAACCCGACTTCTCAACCATTGTCTTCCATATTTTATTTGGGCCAATGCACCAATCAGCAATCCTTGGTTTTGGACATATACCATGTCAGTGCGTTCATCTGCTCTATCCGAGTCCGGTCTTGTCACTGCAGTACGTGGCTCTTCTTCCCTTGTTTGTGACTGTACGGCGGTCCGCAGCCTCTCGTTCTCATTGACATGAGATATACATCCAGAAGCCTCAATGGCCGGCTGTCTACTGCTTGTGATGTATTGTGGAACCTCTGCAGTGGTGTACTACAGGGCCGCCTTGTTAAGGTGCATGCGCTCATCTTTATGTTAGATGTATGTCCTGCCATCCGTTGCCATAGATGGCCTCTAACTCCTTGTTCATCCCTCTAGCCCCTCCACTTCTCCAGTGGCTCCACCTCCCATCCTTGCCAGTCCTCTGCACATCATGGTGAATGCTGACAGTAAATTGATTGATCTCAACTATGTTCCAAATCAGACTCCGACAACACTCATCCCATATCACCTTCACTGTTGCCACATCACACAGCCAACCATTCTATTCGTCACTCCAATCTTCAGACCATTATATCATCATGTCTTCTTCAGAGCTCATTCCCATGCAATGCTACAACACCCAGGACACATGCATCTAGGCAGAACCATTAACATATCATTATCTTTGCATACCCCCACCAGCACATTTCTTACTCAGAAGACGATCCCATCCAATCTACACTCAGTCATATGCGATAGGAGATGCAGTCTATTTCCCAGAAAGTCAAGAACCATACATATTTCTTGGAATAATGTCTAGACCAGTATATTGTGATAGGAGTAGATGTTGGCAGGGAAGGTCTAGAGACTCTTAACTGTCACACACAGAGAGAAACAATGGCTTTGGGGCTTGTCAATATGGATACTAAAGACAAGTATATAACAAAGTAACTACTAACCTTTGGGGCTTGTCAATATGGATACTAAAGACAAGGCCCAAAGGTGCACAATGGTGTGTCATTATGGACGTTTATTTTAAGTGCCAGAGAACGCAAATGCAAAAGAGAAAAGCACAAAAGAGAACCAAAGATGCATGTGCAAAACACAAATGCAGGGGAATAAAATCATGACCCAACACCCCCCCCCCCCTTTATGAGTTACCACTGCAATACTCACATATGCTTTTCAATCCCCATCAGTTTCCTACACCTCTCCACTTTAACTCGCTCCAATGGCTTGGTGAGTAGATCAGCAGCCATGTCAGTGGTGGGAATGAAGAGAGGACTGAGCGTGCCAGCTGCAACTTCATCAAAAGCCAGAAGAACTGCAAATCAAGGTGTTTCATCCGACCATGGTGTTCAGGGTTTTTGGCAACAGAGATTGCAGATTGGTTGTCAATGCGAAGGGTAGAGGGTGAATCAAATGTATACCAAAGTTTACCAAGGAACTGTCTAAACCAGACCACTTCCTTTCCAGCATGAACAGCAGCAACAAATTCTGCCTCAGTGGTGGAGAGGGCTACTATGGTTTGGAGTTTGCTGGACCAGTTGATTGCACCTGTGCCCATTTTGAGGAGATACCCACTTGTAGACTTGCCATTTTCTGGGTTCCCAGCATGGTCAGCATTGGTATAGCTTTCAAAGAGTTCACCTGATGGTGAGGGTGCATGGACAAGCTGATAATCTATGGTCCCCTTCAGATATCGAAAGAGGTGTTTGACTGCTTTCCAGTGTGCCATGCCAGGGTTCTGATTGAACCGGCACAAGACTCCAACAGCATAGGAAATGTCAGGGCAAGTTGCAACTGACAGATACATCATGGAGCTAACAGTTGATGCATAGGGAATGTTCTTCATCTCAGCAATCTCCTCAGGAGTCATAGGGGACATTGAGGATGACAATTTGAGACCTGGGTCTATGGGTGTGGTGACAGGTGCACTGTCTGCAAGGTTGTAGTGATCAAGCATGTCAGAGATATACTGACACTGTGAGAGGCAGAGATGTCGTTGTGAGTGGTCCCGAGTGATTTCAATGCCAAGTAGGCTGGAAGTAGGGCCAAGGTCACATAGCTTGAACCGTTTTTCAAGTTCAGTTTTCACATGGGAGATGGCAGATAGAGATTTGGAAGCAAGGGTGAGATCATCAACAAAGACAGGGACTAGGATTTTGACATTGTCTCTGAGCCAGATGTAGATGCTGGTGTCAGACTTGATGCAAGTGAAGCCTAACTCATGTAAGATGGTATCCAGTTTCTTGTTCCATACCCTGGGTGACTGTTTGAGTCCATAAAGCACCTTGAGCAATCTCCAAACATGATCTGGTCCACCCTGGTGAAATCCCTCAGGCTGCTGAGGATAGACCTCTGTGTCAATTTCACCATTCAGGAAAGCACTGGAAATGTCAAGGGATTCAAGTTCCAGGTCCTCAATGGCAGCAATTGCCAGAATGGCATGAAGTGCAGCAAACTTGGTAGTGGGTGCAAATGTCTCTGTGTAGTCAAGTCCAGGACACTGACTGTAGCCCTTGGCCACAAGACGAACCGTGTAACACTCAATGGAACCATTAGGATGATATTTGACCTTGAACACCCAATGAGAGCCAACAGCTTTACAACCAGCAGAGAGCTTGACCAGTTCCCAAGTCCCATTTGTCACCAATGCCTGAATCTCCTCCATAGCATCATCAAGGTAAAGCTGACCATCAGGACTCTTCAGTGCCTCTGCAAGTGTCCTGGGCTCCATCCCACTGACTTTGAAGACATACTCCATGGCAGCAGCAGGAGATAGCAACTCATCTGGATGATATGACACAGAAATGAGACCAGCTGCCTCTTCAACAGGCTCATCCTCATCCTCATCATTGGACTCAGGAGAGACACTGCGATGAATTTTGTCATGATCAATATTCCACCACTCTCTGGGAGGGTGATGGATACAAGTGCTGCGACGTAAAGGAGGGGGATCAGGGACTGGGGAACGAGGAGGAGGCAATGGGTCTTGTGCAGGGATTGGTACAGGAGGTGGTGGTTGGTTGTAAGTTGTAGTCACTTCTGGCATATCTTCTGAGACGTCAATAAACTGTGCAGGAGTTGGAGTAGGATGCAAACGAGGTGAAGGGGATGATCCAGGGAAGATGTGCTCATCAAATTCAGCATCATTGCTGATTAGAGTCTTGTGCTTATCAGGATTCCAGAACTTCCAACCTTCGACACCAGGAGGATAACCAATGAAGACACATTTCTGAGTGTGTGACTCAAGTCTCTTGTGCTGGTCCTTCTGAACATGGACATAGGCAGTGCAGCCCCAAACACAAAAGTGTTGAACAGATGGTTTCTTGCCATACCATGCCTGGAATGGAGTGATGTCATGAAGAGAATGAGTGGGACTGCGGTTCCAGATGTGGACATAAGCAGCCAATGCTTCTCCCCAGAATGATGCAGGTAGTTTAGATTCAGCAAGCATGGTGGTAGTTGCCTCAGCAGCTATACAATTGGCATGCTCTGCAACTCCATTCTGCTGTGAACTGGCATGAACAGTGTGTTGGTGTTCAATTCCATGTAGATCTGTAAAAGCCTGAAACTCCTTGGACATGTATTCCCCACCCTTGTCATCACGCAAACACTTGATCTTCAGACCAATCTGTGTCTCTGCCCAAGCCTTGTACTGCTTAAATGCCGCAAACACCTCATCCTTAGTGCAAAGAGGGTGGAAAGAGCAAAAGCGAGTCTTGTCATCAATGAACAGAACCCAATATCTGTACCCAGAATGGGTGCACACAGGGAGAGGTCCATGGAGATCAGTGTGGACAAGGTCGAGTGGCTTATATGCACGAGTGGATGAAGAAGGAAAGGGATCCTGATGTTGCTTCCCAGCAAGACATGGTTCACAAACAGGATCAGGGTTTTGCTTTGACTTGAGCACCAAACTGTCCACCAGATCACCCTTGACAAGGCATTTGACACTCTCTAGGTTCATATGGGCAAGACAACAATGCCAGAGAGAGAGATCCATGACACAAGTGCTGGAAAAGTTCACAGACTCGGACACAGGAATGGTAGAACCATCAAGGAGAGCAGTGTTGTGAGAGTTTACAGAGGCAGTGAAGAGAAGGTTGCCACTCTGAGAGAATGTAATGCGATCATGGACAATGGTAACAGTGAACTGCTTTTGACGAGTGAGGTATAAGACAGAGAGCAGATTGTTGTGCAATGCAGGAACATGGAGCACTCGAGTAAACTCTAAAGTACGCTTCCAAACACCATCAACCACCCGTGAAATTTGGAGAGTGCTAACTCCAGTAGAATAGATGACTTGGTGGTCTGCAAGTTGAATGGGAATGACAAGTGGACGAAAATTATGTCTCCAGTGTCTATGAGGGGTCATATGAGATGTAGCACCGGTGTCTGCACTCCAATCAAACTCGGCGTTGAGCTAAAGTGGTGTGGAAGAGAGTGCAAAGGCAGAAAATAATGCAGCACTTGGATTTCCATCAAATTCAATATCAGGGGTCGAAAATGGAGCAGATAAGGTAGTACTGGTGTGCACAATGATGATAGATGGTTCAGACTGCTTCTGAGAGCAATTTTGGTGCTGAAAATTCGAGTTTGCTGGTAGAAAATGATGACAGATATCTTGGGAATGTCCCTGGTGGGTGTAGAGTGCACAAAACTTCATTTGTGGTGTAACAGAAGTAGTAGATGAAGCAGGGAGCTGAATAGGTGAAGGAGCAATGGTAAAAGGCTCCTGGAGATGTACAAACTCGAGTTTTGACCACATCCTGACTGGATCCTCAGCAATACCCTCAAAATGAACCCTCTGCTCAAGCTGAACACCTAAGAAGATGTCTCCAGCTGCCATAGATGCATCCTCATCCCAAATGGCTGCCTTGACAGCATCAACAGGCCTGACCCGCCTCCCAATGACAATCTGCCACAATCTCTTGCTCTGCAACACTGTAAGGGCAACCTACTCAGGTACTGATTCCAGTACCTGCTGAGAGACCAACAGCGGGACACCACCCAGCCCTGTGACCTACCCAGGGCCTAACCCAGGGACTCGAACCCTAAGTTTACCCACAGGCATTACCAGACACTGGCAGGGAGGTCCAAAAGTAAGTATATAAAAGGTAATGTAGCTAAATACATGTAAGCTGCTTACCTGGCAGGGAGGTCCAGAAGAGAACAACCAAAGGACCTCCTTACCTAAGCAGCAACTATATAGCTACAGTGACTGTGACATAACAAACCTGTCACAGCCAGCAAGGAAGATAATAGAAGATTAAGGGGAAGGGATTATAGCAAACATATGAAAAGGGAAGATAGAGAAATGATTAAAGAAGTAATATAAGTAAAGGAATAAGAGAAATGAAGGAGATAAAGGGAATAAAAGGAAGGAAAAGAGGAATAAACTGGTAGTCCCCTGACAAACACAGCCCTCATCTCTCTTCTTCACTGGGGGTAGTTGGTGTTGTTGAGGGGTGTGAGATGAAACGCAGAAGAGTCAGGATGACTGTTTGACATAGTAATGGTGTTGTGGAGTGTGGATGACTGATTGATATGATAAGGAGTCAGATGTTGATGGATAAGGCTGAAAATTTGACTGAAGGTGGATGCAACCTGTATAGAGGTGTGTGCAAAGTATGGGGAAGATTGGAGGAGTGTGTGTTGTAGTGTGAGCCAGTTAAAACCCGGGGCCCATAACCTGATGGCAGGGAAGGTCTAATAAGACTGATAACTGACACACACAGCAACAAGTGCCTTTGGGGCTTGTCAATATGGATGCTAAAGACATGTATATAACAAAGTAACTACTAACCTTTGGGGATTGTCAATATGGATGCTAAAGACAAGGCCCAAAAGTGCACAATGGTGCATCGTTATAGGCGATTATTTTAAGCGCCAGAGAATGCACATGCAAAAGAGAAAAGCGCAAAAGAGAACCAAAGATGCAAGTGCGAAACACAAATGCAGGGGAATAAAATCATGACCCAACAAATTCGAGTCACACGCAGAAGTCACACAGGGGAAACGGCACAACATAAACTCGAATCATGGGTTTGGCAGAAACTGCAGGTGACTGGATAAGCTATTTATATACAGATGAATACCCCATCGATAGGGGTAATGCATGTCACTTCAGTGGCACATCTGTGTGGTATGCATGCAAGCTGCTTTGTGCATCGATTCAAAGACTACAGTGAAGCAATGGAAATCTTGTGGAATATGGATGCATGGACTGAAAAACTCACTGTCATTCGTGCATGATAATCACATTCTGGGAGAATGTACAGGAGCTAGGAGAAATTGCCCATAGTGTAGAATATCAAGGGTTCTGCATCACCTGTTGATCACTTGCTTACAGATAAATCCATGAATACCCCCATCATTGTGCTGACACCACTACCTGCAGTGGCAGACGATATATCGGACTAATTATTCCAGAAACAGATGTGCTAAGATTTTCATTCTTAAACCTACCATCACAATACTATTATGCATGACACTGAGAATATAACCTGATCCAAAGACAGACAATGATAGTATTCCTTGACAAAGCCTGCCATGGAACAAGACCACAAGTAAAAGGAGAGGATGATGATTATTATTAAAGTGATGGAAGGAGCGGTTTGCTGAGAATGCCTATGTAAATTCATCACTATTGATACCTATCATTACCACCCGTTTTCTTTTCTTATATTTTGTCTGATATCTTTTTCTTTACAATCTCAAATTCTAGTTACATCCCAATACCAGATCAATAACAAATATCCTAATGAAATCAGTATTGGTGGAAATTCTGAGACTCATATTGCTGAAGAATGAGTAGAGTCACTTGCCATCTCGGAATTAGGGTCCCCAATGCTCCTTGCACATTGCATCGGCCCAAATCCCATCCCGACTCTTATCATCTTCACGTTTTTGTGCAATCGCCATCATCTCACCAAGAGATCGTGGCGCTTCCTATCACCAGTGGCGCATTTGCACATCCAACCTACTTCGCAGCCTGATTTCCGGCCCTGCCCTCCGATTTAATTACACCATCTACTTTCAATTAGGCGCCTTGCTGCTTTTCCTGATTTGGAACGGCGCACCGCGCCGCCATCCGGCGCCACAAGCGCTCGCTGCCTTCCGTTTACATAACAACCCCAGCAATTGGTCACCACGTGCACGGCATCACCATTATTACCACGCGTCGTGAATGAAGCGATACAATATCGTTGTAGCCGTGTATGCGCACCCACGGGATGGCCAGGCTCACGCTTTCCCAGTCTTGCATCTTCGCATTCCTGCTTGCTGTCTCCTTCAAACCTTTATTCCTACTGCGTTCCAATCTCGCTCCGAAAATCTCGTATTGGGGAAACAGGATTTTGAAACCGCCCCCCGGTCTTATGAATTCTATACCCTTCCGTGGTGTTATCGTCCCGCCTTGTCAGCGGTGTTGTGCTTGCTATCGCACCACCGCTTCTTGGTCTTTGCCACATGCTCTGCGTGCAGGACCTGTGTGGATGCTGTGTTTGATTTTGATTTTTCACGTGTGGTTCACGATGCCCTTATTCATTTTCTATTCATAATTTTTGTCTCCTTGCCTCACCTCTGTCTGATACACATCCTCATTATCTCACCTTCTCCCATCCCGTTCCTAGACCACACACTTCCTCTTCACTCCTCTTCACTCCATGTCGACTCCGAGACGCGCATACAGATCCTGGAAAAAATGGCAAGACTTCCGAGGGCGGATATGGAGCCGTGTGCAGCGTTTATTGTGAGTGTTTACTGTTGCAGTTTTCTTTCCCTCAGCATTGGCTCGTCTCACATCCCCCCTTTACGCTAACCCTCTTCCTTCCCCAGCCTGACGAACGTGTCCTAGTCTTGTGATCTGATGCCCTCGATTCCATCATTCCCCCCTGCCACGACTTCCAACACAAGCTCAATGCCCTTGTCATGAGCCAGCTCAGCTCCCCCTCCCGCCCCTCCTCCTCCCGGATGAGCTCCTTCTCTCCTGGCACATTCTCTCCCCTTTCACCCAACAGTGTTCCCTCCCAACTCTCGCAGCCTGCCGCCGGGACTGTCGAGGACGCAGACTCAGAAAAGCCCTTCACCTCAGGCGCTGACCCAGGACCCGCAGTCGTTCGCTCCGCGAGCGGCACGACTCGCATCGTGAAACCGCTTCCGCCCCAGAAAAAAGGACGCACGTGCTGGGGCTTTGGATATGTCTCCAATGCGCCCCCTTCTGCGGTATCGAACTCCAATTCCAATGCAAGTATCGGTGGTGAGAAGGGGGACCCCGACGCCGAAGATGGTCCGGCGAGGGGTGGGAAGAGAAAGTACAGCTGTTGGCCGCCTTTTATGGAGGGTTGGCTTGCGCATTGGCTTTTGTGAGTGTCACGTGTTTGGAGTTTAGAACGTTATTGCTATGTTATTCTGCTTGTTTGTGCAGTATTTATGGGCACCGGTCTCCATGCATACATGTTTGGTTCACTCTGATCATGATAAAGCTAAAGCACTTGGTACAGGCGGCCTCCTCCTTGACGAATGGCGTCTCGACGGCTCCTTGTCGCGCTTCGGGCTTTGTGCCACGATGCCGTTTGTCTTCTGCATCAGTTTGTTCTTCTGTCTGCAGATTGTGGGGAATATCTCTTATATGTAAGTTTCGTCGCTGCACCTTTCTTTTTTAATTGCTAGGCTTTATGCTGACCTCCGTGTATTTCACTTTATCTGCACCCCACCTATTCGATTGTTCTACCGTGTTGGACATCATTTTGATTATAACCCGACTCAGAATTGTCCCTGTCGCTCAATACCACGAAAACTCCAAGTACTACTCTGCCATCAAACCTGGCCCGAATCGTGCCGTCGACGAGAACCTCCCGCACATCACGATCCAGATGCCGGTATACAAGGAGAGTTTGGAGATGACTATGTGAGTACCGCGGGTTCTTGCAATTTTTCTACTCTACTTTGTGATTTCACGCTTTCTTGCATAGCGCGCCCTCCGTGGAGTCCTTGAAAAAGGAGATGCAGACTTCTGCACGTCAAGGTGGGACGTCTACTATATTTTTAACGATGATGGAATGGAGGTAGGTTTTTTATGCGGATCCGGTTTGGTAAACGGCGTAGCTCACTCGCCGCATCTAGCTGATCTCTGTTGAGGAACGCCTTTCCCGGCAGGCCTTCTACGCCCAACACGGAGGGTCCCCCGTCCCAAGCATGACCCCCTCCCCACGAAGCCACACAAGTCCAAATCTATGTCAATCGGGCGGCAGCCTTCTGGCTTCATCCTCGCAGGCCGCTTTAAGAAAGCAAGCAACATGAACTACTGACTCGCGGTGAGCTTGAAAGTTGAAAAATTTGTCCTGCAGCTCCTTGAGGAGCAGGAGCGGGAAAGAGAGCGGGCCGCGAGGGAGGTTGGTAGCCCACTTCCTGTCGGTGGTGGTGGTGGTCTTGGTGTGAATGTGAATGCAAGCTCGAACTTTGCGAGGTCTGGCGCGACCGGCTTGACGATGGGTGCGACAAGCACTATGGCAGATGTGGATATTGATATCGATGAACGACCTCTGCAGCTTGCGCTGGAGGAGAGGTATGAGGAATCTGGGAGGTGGTGGATGCCGTGGGCTTCCAACGGACGTGCGATACGTGTCGGCGATATTATATTGATTGTAGACTCCGATACGGTTGTGCCAGAGGATTGTTTTAGGGATGCTGCCACGGAATTGGCTGAGAGTCGTGAGGTGGCAATTATTCAGCACAAGTCCGGTGAGTTCAGCTTGGGGCAGGTGTAGTTGGTATATGGCTGACTGGTGCTGGATTTTTGGCGAGCGTAGATGTGATGCAGGTCGCTCACCATTGGTGTGAGAACGGAATTGCACCTTTCACAAGAAGGATTAACAAGTGTATTTCAATGGGTATGTCTACTCGCTGTTCCTTGTTTCCCCACTGACGCGCTTCCAGTCTGCGCCAACGGAGAAATCGCCCCTTTCGTCGGACATAACGCGTGAGATACCTCCCTGCCGCTCCCCCTCCCTTCCTTAACTTACCCTGCTCTCCTCCCAGCTTCCGTCTCTGGGAAGCCATCCAAGACGCCTCCTTCATTGACCCTGCCGACGGCAAGCGCAGGATCT
>QLPI01007248.1:0-18704 GCA_003314275.1 Chroogomphus rutilus | reverse complement strand
TTATTTCTGGCCACATTCCTATTATTCTATTTTCATTGTTCTGTCCTCATTTACATTCCTTTACTTTATTGTTCTACATTTCTTATTCCACATCCCATCTCTTGAACTATATAAGTAGTGCATGAATGTACATATTTCCTCATTCTGGGTATCGACTAGTCTTAGGCCCCTTACCTTCCCTTCACCCTGTGAAGTCCTCTACTCAGGCTGGCACCTTCGGCATTCTCCCGAGTATCCCTTCTGTTCAAAATTGGTGGCATACACAGAGAGTAGGGTACAATGCACAAGCATGTTGAAGCCAAGCCACTACTTTTGGCCTGCAGGACTTGGCCGCTCCCTACCCACATCCTCAGCATTACTGAGGCTTGACAGTATACCCAGAATCAAACTACTTCCTGTGCCTTACTTCTTATGATTATGCCCCCATGAAATAACAGCAGCAACAAGGACATGTCTAAAAACAAGGACAGTAAAACATCTCAGCCCAATCCACCCAAGTATACCAAGACCCTCAGCAAGGACTGCAAGCTCCTCCCAACCAAATGACAGAGATGCATGGACAACAACCTGTGTCTCTTTTATGCTGCCAGAAATCACAAAATTGCTGAATGCCCCAAGTCAACCAAAGCCCATGCAACTACCACTCCTGACTCAGTCCCTCAGGCAACTGATGCCTCAGACATTAATGCTGAGGACTCAGCAATGGCAACCAAAAACTAGTTTGCCACCCGTTGTCCTCTAAGCATATCGAGAGTTGCGTTGACTTGGCAGATGCCAGTAGTGAGGCTTAGATCAATACTTCTATGTCTTTCTATTCTCCTTTTTTTTAATTCTTTCTGTCATCTGATTGGGCACTGAATTTTCCCAGCAGTCCAGCTTGCATACTTGATAGTATCAGCATTTGTTTCATAGTTACTGTCAAGCTTTGGTAGAGCCAAAGATGCAGGTGGGGAGTGGCCAAGTACTGCAGGCTGAAAGTAGTGGCTTTGGCATCAATGTACTCATGTGTTGCACCCTACTTTCCATGCATGCCACCAATTTGGAACAGAAGGGATACTCAGAGGTGCCAAAGGTGCTGGCCCAAGTAGAGGACTTTACAGGGGAAAGGGAAGGCAGTAGGCCTAAGCCTAGTTGATACCCAGAATGAGGAAGTATGTACATGCATGTCCTACTTATATAGGTTAAGAAGCGACATGTGGAATAAGGAATGTGAGACAATAAGGTATGCAGAGCATGTAGGTTATTGTCCACAATAAGCAAAAATAGAATGGAGGAATGTGAACAGGGATAGGACAATGAAAATAGAATAATAGGAATGTGGCCAAGGATAGGACAATAGGGAGTGCCCGATTATAATACAATGGGTCATGGCCAAGGATAAAACAATGGTCAGATGTCCCAAGGTAAAATGGGTTGAGGATTAAGGAGGGGACAGGGTGGGATTAATGGATGGTGAATGGGGCAGAGTAGATGAGGGATAGGGACAAGGAATGTGGATGGTGGATGTGCCAGGCCAAGACTGGCATACCAAGTGGCTTGCATGTCATGTGGGCACTTGTACGTGGATGTAGTCTGGCTGTCTGGTTGGCACTGCCAAATTACTGAACACTCAGTATGTGTACTTGACAGATACCACTTTATTTTATTCCCCATTAGAATTCTTTGATCCAGTACTGCTAATTTGGTTATTACTAAATATATAGACATGTCTACTAGATATTCCATCAGGGAAATATCAGTCCACCCATCCATCTGTCATGTCACTAGATCTGTTGGTCAGCAATATTCGGTCACAACTTGCTCACCCACTATAATCCATTGATTAACAGGGTATTGGGTAGTATTACATTCCCTTACACTACTAACGTTTTTAGGTGGGTCCCAATGGCCTTGGTCCAGTTGGCACTTGCCACTGCTTCAAAAACCCTCACCCAGGATCCTGTTCCATTGCTGGAAGCTCTTCCAATAGCCCTAGTCAATGCAACTGCCTCTGTGCATGCTTGTATACCAGAATGGCTGGCAAGCTTTTTTAGCTGGGACCTCTCGGTCAGCAGTGCCATTTGGCATGTTTGGCCAAGGTCTCTTCTGTCCATCCCCATCCATTTTCACTTCATCCATTCCATATATTTGCATCATATGCTCTCACCACTGTTTTTCTGTTCTTCTCGGCTAGAAGCCGACACCTTTTATTAGACAATGGAATGTCTACCTAAAAGGGGGTTGGCAACTAGCTAGATACACTTCAAACTATGCAAACTCCCCTCTCGAAGACATCCCTTTCCCAAAACCTCCTTCAATTTACCCCCTCCACTTTTCATCCCGACCTTAATTCCTATCCATCCTGACCTTACAATCACACCCATCCCCGATATCTCTCTCTCAGTCCACCTATCACCCTCTCTTCCCTTCCGATTATCACGACCAAATCCACTGAGATACCTTGGCACACATGACTTGTCCTTTCTGCTCCTACTAGCTGTGCTCCACCCTTTAGGTGAAGGCATAGCAAGGTGGCTGTGCCACCACCACCTGGTGGCAGCCTTGGCCTGGTAGTAGCATTTGCCTGGCGGCGGCCTTTGCCTGGCGGCAGCATTTGCCTGACAGTGGCCTTTGCCTGACAGTGGCAGCATTTGCAAGAATGGTGGCCCTACGGCCACCTGTAAGGTGGCTTTGCCATGCCTGGCAACAGCCTTTGCAAGAACGGTGGCCTAACGGCCACCTTTGCAAGACCAGTGGCCCTATGGCTGCCTGCAAGGTGGCTTTGCCACACCTGGCAGCAGCCTTTGCAAGAATGGTGGCATGGCGGCAACCTTTGGTCAAGCTGTTTCATGTACTGTGCCAGATCTCTGCAGAACTGCATACACTTTTGTGTTTGAGTTTCTTGTGTTGAACAACCATCTGTGCAAGCTCTAGGCTATTTTGTAGCTCTATGCAGAGACATGTGAGCTTTTCCATGTGTGACATTGTTTGTACAGGTTTTTTGCATTAGCTTTGAGTGACATTTACAGAAGCAGGTGTATGGTAAACTGCAGGTTTTTTCCTGTTTTTTTTTTCTGTGCCTCAAGAAATAAAATCTATGCAGGTTTTAATTAGTAAATAAACAACTAAGAAAATAATTACACCATACATGAAGCTTTACCCTTGCATTCCATTCAATGCTCTTTCCACCATGGATAGATGGTTTTGGCAAGCTGAACCATCTTCTCTGGGGAGGGAATATTGGCAGGAACTTTGAAATTAGCAATACTGAAGAAGAAAGAGGCCCCGAAAAGTAGCTGTGATAGTGAATACGGTCCTGCACAACATGTGGGGGTGTTGAGATAGTTACTGGTCACTGTGCATGTAAAGAAGTATGTAGAGCTGCATCATCATCTTCATCCCCAGTTAGATAGAAGTGTTTGGGTACGCCAGATGGACATATCAGCCTAGGAGCATTGCCGTTAAGTGTTTTCAGGAGCAAAAAAAAGACAGTCATCTTCGATAGGAGCATACCTTGGATGCATTGTCTGCATGAGCAACATGTCATTTAGCAGTATTCAGTGTTTTTGAACGCTGTCCTGCACAACATGTCATTCAGCGGTAGTCAGTGCCATATCAAACATGGTCCTGTGCAACATGTGGGGGCTTCAAGTCAGTTAGTGACAGACAAACAGATGGTCATCTTTGTCGATAGGAGCATACCTCAGATGCAGGTGAAATAACGTGTTCACTCATTGATACACATTGTAGCAATTTTAAGCTTGGACCTTTTTTTTACAATGTCAGATCACAATTGATCTAAGGCAAATGAAGTAGTTGGAAACCCCAGCATGGCCCCGATAATGCCAAGCTTGAGCCAGCCATGCCCATAAAAGAGGTGGATCTCTTCATGTACATCAGGGTCATCTTGGGCTCTCAATGTGGCACTCTTTGACTGTTGCTTGCACAGGGGGTAGGGCACCTGACATGACACATAACATCAGTGTACTGCAAGTCCTGACAGCCCTTAATTTCAATTTTAGATTTGCTGAGACTGAAGTAAGCTTTTCCACATTGACTTCTTAACTCCATTGACTGTCAAGCTTTGGTTACTGACGACTTCGGTACTGCCGAAGGGCACTGTCAAAAGGTCAGGCAGACTATGGCCAAGTCCTGCAGGCCAAGAGTAGTGGCATTGGCTTCAACATACTCGTGCGTTGCACTCTACTTGCCATGCATGCCACCTATTTGCAACAGACAGGTACTCGAGGGGATGCTGATGATGCCGGCCCAAGTCGAGGACTTAACAGAGGAGAAGAAGGTAGAAGGGCCTAAGCCTAGTCAATACCCAGAATGAGGAAATATGTACATATATGTCCTACTTATATAGGTTAAGAAGCGACATGTGGAATAAGGAATGTGGAACAACAAGGTATACAGAGCATGTGGCTATTGTCCACAATGAGTAAAATTAGAACAAGGAATGTAAACCGGGATAAAACAATAAACGATAGGATAATAGGGAATGGGTCAAGGACAGGACAATAGAGAGTGCATGACTATAAAACAAGGGCTGTGCACAAAGATAGAACAAGGACAGGAAGTCCCGAGGTGAAGTGGATCGAGGAATGGGCAAATGGTGTGGCGGACGTGCCGAGCCTAGGACGGTGTACCAAGTGACATGCATGCACCGTAGATACTTGTACGTGGACGTAGAATGGCTGCTCGGTCGGCACTGCCAAATAACTGGAACCTCGGTATGTGTACTTGACATTGACTGGAATTACAGAGTGTTGCCTTCATCTCCTTGGTTGTTTGTAGATACAGAATCGACCTGAAGGAGCCAGAGTAATATGAAGGCCTCACCCTGCTCCAGAAATGAAAAAAGCTGTTGAAATCTCGAGGTGCAATAATGTCAGCATGAGTAGTTTTTCTGATGTTTGAGAGTGTTTTAGATGCTGACAACTCAAATAAGACCGCTGAGTGTGCCCTTGGTATTCAAGAAGCGGTAGTGGATGTGGGTTTCCTTATCTGTGCTTACATTGCCATTGGTCTGAAGGTCCTTTGTCTGAAGTTCCTTTGATAAGGGGGAAACCATACTTTCACTGATGCTTATTAAACTCTGAAATACAAACTATAATCCCCATATGGCACTTGTTTCAATTGGTGCATTTGTTAGGTTGAGGCTACATACTATCATAATAACAATAGAAGTGGCACAGAAAGATTGCAGCAGCATACTGGATTATACTGTGCTAGCATGGATACAAAACAGGATGATCCTCGAACAACATTTTGACCTCTGTGGAGGGAGAATCCAGTTAATTCAGGAATGATGACGAACAAATTGCATCATCTTCACATTCAGAATCAACCATTTATCGTACTGCCAGCAAGATTATGTGATTCTTAAGAATAGCTGCTTGAAAATGTCTATGGGTGCATTGGTGTCACCATGTCATTTGTGTGGTCAGGAGTGTGGCCATGGTGGGAGGAAAGAGGTTGGCATATGCTGGGTGCAGCACATGTTCACATCATGCACCCATCACATACTGAGGTCCTGCCACATCGTGTGTGATGGAGGAAAGATGTCGGCATGTGGTGGCGGCCCAGCACATGCCAAAATGTTTCCTCCATGACCCATGAGGAGTGTTGGGAAGTGGTGTGCTCAGGTGTTGCTGCATTGTGTGAGGTGCCAGCATACCACATGTCCTGACAGCCCCACATGTGGGGGTGTCAGGGGGTGTGGTATATGGGTGTGCACTGTGTGATGGGTGTGGTTGGGAGCATGACGATGGTGGGAGGCAGGACATGCGTGGGCTGGCATTGCCGCATCATTCGTGGTAAGGAAAGACCTTGGTGGACAATGCACGTGACCAGGGTCTACGTACCATAGTGTAGGAAATGGATTGTCAGCCTGCAAAGGGAGGGTTCCATCACAAATTATAAAATTGATATTTTGATTGCGCACCGATACTGGCACACAGCCCAAGCTCTGTACCATCCCAGGGTGTTCCCAGGCAAGTCTCTGCAGCCCACCAATGCATGCAACCAGGGTCTGTGTAGTGTAGCGTAGGGAGCATGTGTGTTGAGAAAAAAAGGATCTTCCGGACATGATGGATGATGTGGTGACACTAGTGCACCTCATGTCCAGACAGCCCCAGACATGGGGGTGTTGGGAGGTGGGGTACATGGGTGTAGACTGCATCGTGCATGGTGGAGGAAAGACATTGCAGTGTGGTGGTTGCACAACACAAAGATGGGGTGCACCCAGCACATGCCAAAGTCTTTCCTTGACATGACACCAGGGCACTGCACATCCCAACAGCCCCACATGTGGGAATATTGGGAGGTGCAATGCACGGGTGATGGGGGAAGGAAAGGGAGACATGAGGGTGAACCAGTCACATGACCACGTGGTGCTCGAATTCTGAAATTTGCATCATGGGAAGGACTTATATAAATGCTGACTCAAAGCTGATCACCATCCTCCATCACCTCATCATCCTTTTCCTTCTGTTTGCCCTTCCCTTTTTCCTCCTTTTGTCCCTCATCATCCACTTCCAGACTCTCTCTTTCTCCCAACTCTCCCATCTCTACTGGCTCTCCCACATCTCCTGAACCCACCTCCACCATGAGGAACAGCATCCTCTCCATCTGGTGATGACTCCTGAGGAGCACCTCCAGCAGCTCCACAATCCTCCCACCTACCAACAGCTCGGCCCATGGTACTTCCACCACTGGCATCCTTCCACTTGGCCTCATGGTACAGGCCTGCCTTGGCCTCTTCCTCAATGACTCCTTCACCTCTTCCCCCTCTTCCTCATCCTTACTCTCCTGTTCACTCCCCACCTCTGTCTCCTCATCAGAATCCCAAACAACGTGTTGTGATGAACGGTGGAAGGAATGGGAGAAGGGAGTGAGGGATGAGAAAAGGACAAAAACATGTTGAACACATATATGTATATAAAGGCCTCTGGCTCACCTCTGTAATAACAAGTTCAAGTTCCCAAGTTAAAGCCCCAAGTCAAGTCTACAAGTCCAAGTCAAGACTAGTCTAGAAACGTCTAGACTATTGTATTCAAGTCCCAAAGTCAAAGTCCAAGTCTTAGTCAGCGTGACGCATTCGCGTCTCATCAAGGTCACATCCCTGTCACATCACACCATATTTCATTCACATTCTATTTTCGTTCATACATTGCCGAGTCACAGAACCTATTCCAGCTGTGCCGAACGACTGTGCTAGATCCCGCCAGAGAAAAGGACCGGTGCGCATAGGCTTTTAGGTATTAATTACCTAGAGCAACTCTACAATGCCGCCGGTTTGTGTCTCTTGCACGGTAACTACTAGTAAGTCCATGTACTATACTACTTTCCACTGCATGCTCACTAATACCTGTTCTGTACACTATGTTACACTGTTATTTCTTGTCATACAAAAAAACCAAGCAACGATGCGAAAAAGCACGAGAACAAAGTATACAAAAGAGGAAACTATGGAGAAACTCTGGAGAAATGATACAGCATTGAGGCTGCGCAAATAGGGGCTAGGGGCTATAATAGGGGGAGACTAACCAAAAAGGTAAGGATGATGAGTAACAATGAGAAAAGACTAACAGAATAGGAAACAGGTCTGAGTCATGCCAAGAAAAGGGGAAACATATAAAAGAAACAATAAGGAAGTCCACCAATAAATGTCTAACAACCTTGTCTACTACTCCTGAGGGGCCTTAGGATGAGTCAGGGGACTGAGTCATCTTGGAGTATTTCCAGGTCACAGGCAACATATCTTCCGCAATTTCTCCAGTATCCAATCCAAGGATAGGGGTCTGGGAGTAGGAGGACTAATGGGTATACGGTCGTGCACTCTCATTTTGTGTTTAAGAGTGAGTCGAATGAAGTAGGCAGGATAATCAGGATGGGATGGTGCCCTGAACTCTGCCTCGTATTCCACTCTACTCCTATCACAATATGCTAGTCTAGATGTCATTCCAAGAAATATGTATGGTTCTTGACTTTCTGGGAAATAGACTGCATCTCCTATCGCATATGACTGAGTGTAGATTGGATGGGATCGTCTTCTGAGTGAGAAATGTGCTGGTAGGGGTATGCAAAGATAATGATATGTTAATGGTTCTGCCTGGATGCATGTGTCCTGGGTGTTGTAGCGTTGCATGGGAATGAGTTCTGAAGAAGACATGATGACAAATTGGGAGTCTGAAGATTGGAGTACTGAATAGAATGGTTGGCTGTGTGATGTGGCGACAGTGAAGGTGATATGGGATGAGCGCCGACGGAGTCTGATTTGGAACATGGTTGAGATCGGTTGCTTTACTGTCAGCGACTTGAACGCTAAGTGCCCAGATGATCAGGAGATGTAGGGGCCAGAAGAGCCAAAATGTATGGAATACGGAAGGAGACAAAGGGAAAACAGATAGGAGGAGACAGAAGGAACATAGGGGAAGAGACTCACATGCAAAGGAACAAGAAATAAGGAAACCGGGGCACATATATGCAGTCACCGAGGACAGATGACTGAGAAACAGGAGAATGAGACACGAGACATGACTCAGAGAGGCAATAACTGTTGCAGACAATAAGGGAACAAAGGGAGAAGCAATTGTATTCAAAGGGCACCACTGACAGGTGTCATATCTCTATGAAGATCTCATCGGGGCAGCCCACAGTAGGCCGACCCTGCATATGCTCCACAGAATCCATTAATTACGGATCATATTGTAGTTAGAAGATTTACTTGTATAAAGAGAAAGTAACTACAACGAATATTACCAGTCTCCAGTAATGAAACCCCCCTACACTTATATTTGATATCTACTCGACGCACTCACGTGACGTCAGACTGCATTGGGTCAAAACACCTCTTGTCGTCGTTCAAGGCTACGGACCCAGCAGGAATAGTTATATAGGTGCTATACATCACACTCACACCTCTATTGATCTATTTTATTGTTGTGGTGGATCATCCACAATCTGATGAGATTATGAGCAAATTACAGTAGGTTTGAAGAATTTGTAGGCAGTCTATTTTATTTATCTCCTCAGTGTAGTCAATAACTTAGTGTATATTCGAATAATATACCTATTTTATTTATCTTACAAAAGAAATGAAAGAGAAATCAGCCCTGAGGCTTTGTACATAATACTATATAACTCACCTCCTCAGTGTAGTCAATAACTGAGGAGGGAGGCTTGCGCGGGTCGTGTTTCACCCGCATATACCCTGCAACCGGCCCTTGACCCTATCGAAGGTTTGAGCCAGGCTGCCGGTTCCAAATCCAGGGAGCCGGCCACGCTAGTCGCGTCATGCGTGGACAAGTGCCCGTAAGTAGTGTACATAGTAAAACATGAGTAACTCCCTCAATATTGAGGGTAAAAATACAAATAAAAGTGAGAAAAATTAAGAATTCAAAAGCGCACAGAATGATACTGAAATCGATATAATATTACAATATATTGAGATTGGTCTCTCAGGGGTGAGATGCAAGTTTGCACCCAACACAATCAACCTACATGACCTTCAGTCACATCACCGCCAGCTCCTCGGACCAGCGCCTACATCTGATCGACCCATTGCGCATCGCCAGCATAGCAGCATATAAGTATACAAAATATTAACTATACATCCCATAGCTACAAGACTTTGTACCATAATAGCTAGTCCATCTACCAACCTATATTCCCCATCACAGTATTTAAGCCAATGAGCTGACTCTTGGCCTGCAATGCCTAAGGTACAGCCAAATTGCACCTAACCTTCTGCCGAGTACATTCCAGCCATGCAGCCAGGCCCTGGGACCCTGCACTTGTGGTTATGCTTCATGCACTTCTCACATGGTGGGTGAGCAGTAGGAGACCACCTTTTAGGGGTCTCCTCTGTGTGCTATGTGAAAAGAAATCAATAAATAAATAAAATTTTACAACAAAAAAAAAAAACTCACCTAGGCCTTCGGCCACTTACTCTTACCCCTCCCTTGCATCCACAGCCCCTTGCTGGGCCCTGCTTCTGTGCTCCTACCCCTCTTACACATAGGAACCTTTGGTACTCCTGAGTCCTCAGGACCCCCCATGACCTTGGCACCCTGGATTTGGGGTGTTTCAACCTGCATTTCTGCATCCTAGGAGGCCTTCTCCCCAATCATATCCTCAGGGACCTCTTTTCCTGTCTGTCTGGCCTGTCTGGCCTGTTTGTCCTTGGCCTCATGGCCCCCTTCCACCTGCTGATCGATGGTCACCTAGGCAGCTGTGTCGGCCTCTCCTCTGTCTCCTGCAGCAATCACTGCTTCCATCTTGGCTACCTGCTTAGCAGCAGTTGGGGTCACAGCCTCATAGGCCCAACTTTTCACTTTGGCCACCTTGTCTGCAGCTGCCTGATTCTCCGCTGCCTGTTTTGCAGTAGTAGCCTTCTCAGCTGTTTCCTGGGCTGCTGCCTCTGCTGTAGCATCCTCCTCATCCACCTTCTTTGGGCCCTCGACAGCCTCTTACGTTACCTGCTCTGCCTTTTCCTTCTCCTCCCACTCGTGCTAACGGGTGATCCATCTCTCCTTGAACCACTGCTCTTTGTCATTGGTCTTGGCACTCATTTTTCTTGATTTGCATTTGTGTCCCCTGTATCTCCCTCCCTCAGTGTTAGGCACCAAAAAGGCCGATGATGCATGGGCCGAATACTATTGCAATAGTACCAACTTTACGATGCTGGCAGGGAATCGGCCAAGTCCTGTAGACCAATCGGTGTGGCTTGGCTTAAACATACTTGTGCATTGTGCCCTACTTTGCATGCATGCCACTAATTTCAGAGAGATAGAGGACTTGGGAGGATGCTGAGGGTGTCAGCCTGAGTAAGGAGGGAAGACAAGAGGGCATATGCCAAGTTGATATTTAGAATGGGGAATTATCTACATCCATGTTCTACTTATATAGGTTAAGAAGTGAATGTGGAATCATGGTGGCATAAGACATGGAGAAAAGAATAAGGTATGGAGTGTTGGAACCAGCCACTGCAATTTCATACATGTGTCATGCACCCATTGTAGCTGCGTCATGTGGATGGTCACATGCACGTCACTATTGATGCGTCAATACCAACGCGTCTTGGGGAAGGGATGTGCACAGTGGAATTTCTTATATAATAGAGCATGTATTAGAATAATAAAATTAAAAATTAAATTTCCCCAAAACTTTTCCCTTATTTTCTTTGACCTCTATCTATATTCAAATATCTGTAGTCACATCAACCAAGATGGAGAGCATGTGGGAGTATTGTCCATGATGCTCAAGAATAGAACAATAAAATGTGGCTGAATAAGATAATAAGAGCATGACCGAGAATAAAACAATAGAATGTGACCAAATATAAAACAATAGAATGTGACCAAATATAAAACAATAATGTCATGGCCAAGGATAAAACAATAGAAAATGTCCCAAGGTGAAAAGGCTGAGAAATAATGAATAAATGAGGTGGAAATAATGGATAATGAATGAATGAAGAGTGGATGATGAATACAGTGGGAGGTGTGAATAATGAATGTACTGAGCCGAGACCAATGTACTAAGTGACTTGTATATGACTTGGTCACCTGCGTATGGAATTAGATGTTGATGTTCGGTCAGTACTACCAAGTGATCCAATGCTTGGTATGTGCACTTGACAGTACCTGCCCCTTATGGCTGAACCCATGAATCTGGTAGGTGGAGTTTGAAAATGATTATTTGGGGACCGGTGCCTCTCCCCAGAGCTACCATCATCTAATCACGACAATGCATCACCACATAAGTCAAAATGGGTTACAAATCAGACAAAGTGATTGCTTGTCCAGCATATCATTAAGCATCATGTCACAGTCTTCAAAGGTGTTGGCTATGGCCATGAAGAAATTGTCTCCTATTAGGTAGACCCCCAAAGTGGCAGGGTGGGAGCAGGTTGTGTCTGACTGTGAAGTACACTGTGATGTCAGTCATTCCTTCTGAGAATACCTTTCCCATTGTGTCATAGATTGTAATCAGATGGTAGGTCTTGGCTATAGTGTAGTTGGATTTGCCTGGTTTCTGGTACACGATGGTCTTCCAGGAATGGCACCATTTGGGGAAGTATCCAGTAGTGAGGACTGCTAAGAGACAGGCATGCAGCAGGGGCATTAAGAGGGCCTCACATTCTCTCAAGACCATGTTGGGGATGCCATCCTCTCCTGAGGGGCCTTGAAAGGGCTGGCTTTGTTAATTCGGTGGGTGACTTGACGTAGCGCAGGTGCAGAGAATTTGAGCGGCAGAGGGTAGGGGTCAGAGTCTTGAGGTAGATTGGGGAGGTTGTGTGGGTTCTACTCCAGAGAAGCATGGCATTCTTTGTGTAGGGAGACAATGCTGTGTTATTTCAAAAATAATAATAATAATTTTTCATATGTTGTTTGAACTGACCATTTCTATGGATTGCCACCCAGGGCCTGTCGGAATGATCGTGTCATCTATTGCTTTTTGGCATTTGTGCATCTGCAATGACTCTTCTGAGTCTTCTCAGAGGGGTTTCAGAATAAGAAGTCAAATAACAAGTGTGGATTTTATAAGTACCTATCAATAAATACTTTAGATTGCCTGGGACGTGGTATTTAAATCCAACTTCCTGCTTTTCCCGCAAGTCTCTATGCAATATCATTGGACATGTGAGTAGCAATGATCCTCGAGTGTGGGGGTGAGCACATTTTCAAGTAAGTAACAATATGCACATTCATTGATCAAAAGTCTCTCAAGTCAGATCATGCGTGGGGTGGCAGGAGGGGAGGTGCATGCACAAGGCCCTCCCCCCAAAAAAAAATAGCAGAAACAACATTCTTGTGTAGGGGCCAGCCAATGCTGTGTTATTTCAAAAATTATGATTATTATTTTTCATATGTCGCTTGAACTAACTGTTCTATGGATTGGCACTTGAGCATCTGAAATGACTCTTCTTCTCAGGGTTGTTTCAATTTAAGAAGTTAAAAAAAAAAACAGAAACAAAGAATGTATTTTATAGTACTTGTGAATACCAGTAACATTATATCAAGTGCACCATAAACAACTACAATATATTCCCATTCATTACCAGCAAATAGAATTACATACATCAAAGGGGAGGCACAGTCCCCAAAGTCCATATATATAATCAAATCCCACCAAGCTAAGGTAGAAGACAAACAGTTTCTGCTATAGTCACGTAATGTGACAATGTCACGGTCACAGCACAAAAAATTGTATTCTACTATAGAAGATGGCAATTTCTTTGGAAAAAATGATTGTACTACACTATACAATATGAGCCTTGTCCAACTCAGCTAGAATAATATCTGGCATGTTGCCAGATCCTTGTGCAAAATGGTGGATATGACACTTGAGTCACATGACCTTAGTGGAATCCATATGTCATCTACCTTATCTGTGGGAGTGTCTTTCTATATATCAAATATTTCTTTATATGGGTGCTTATGTCAGCACAAAAAATTTGGGACCAAAAAAAATTTAACAATGTCAGACTGCTTAAAAATGTGAGTATGAATTTTGGAAAGATGTTTGAAAGTTTGGATATACTACTTTTGCAATATTGATTTTTTTCAAAAAGTAAAACCAAGACCATGTACATATAGTTCTATGCCACTGATGTGTGGTCTCAGAATAATTTTTTTGTTAATGTTGCCAGATCCTTGTGCGAAATGGTGGAATGTGACATTTGAGTCACGTGACTATAGTGGAAACCGTTTGTCTTCTACCTTATATGAAATGTTACACTATAACTGATCCACCCCACAGCTCTTAAGATTAAGAGCCTGAAGTGTAGAGCAGAAATTTATTGGCTAGCCAAGGACCTTAAACACACAGTCTTTGGAGGAGAAATCGTCGGCATGATTCTGGCACTAATGTTGCTGGAAACCCATCAAACTGCTAGATCTGCCCTGATTTCCCTCCACATTGGAGCCGTCAGCATCCAGGCCCTGTAGAACAACAGGACCAGGCCGGTACAATACGTGGGACTTGTTGGAACCAGGAAGGCATGCGTATTATTTATCCTGTGTATTGAGCTGCCCGTGCAGCGGCCACAAGTCATGAACGCGTTACAATCACACGCATCAGCACATGTGACAAACGCATCGGTCACCTATCACGCGTCATTGATGGGAACCACACGCGCCTCTAGGAGGGGCGTGCGCAGGCATACGCAGCATTGAGTAGACGCTACACTCACTATATAACTAGAGTGTTTAGAGTAGCATAAACTTTACTCCCAATAAACTGCAATAAACTTTTACAACAAGTTGAAAACAGAAAGCCTTTTATCTAAAGCTAGAACATAGACTAAACACTAATACCTCTATTCTCCCCGCATATCAATTTGCCTACCCTAAAGTCTAAGATATTAAATTATTTAATATACTCAACAAGAGGACTTAGTCCACAGGGGATGTGGTATTGATCCACAGGGGACATGATATTGAGATCAACTTATTGTTTTTCCCCGCAAGTCACCGTGTAAAACAGGACACGATTAATACATTAATTCATCTTATGAATTGTAGATATAAGTTGAATTTTGAAGAGATTTTATTACATTTGTTGAAAATTGTTAGGAATCGTAAACGTGGGGTACATATAGTAAATGTGAAGCGGGGGGAGAGCCCATTTCTACGTATGTGAACTAACTAGCCGGGCATTCGTTTCATTACGCGAGGGCAGGAGGTGGGGGCACACGTAAGGCGACCCCCTATGCGAGAGATACAAGATTGGCAAACAACACAGGTGGATGATTAGGCAAGAGAGAAAACTGGCAAGAAATGCCTGTTCTCCTCTCACCTTTATGGGCCGCCCCTTCCAAAAAGGAGAGACAGAGAAAGCAAAAAGAAAATAAATAAAAACACAACAAAGAAGCAAGCAATTGGTTTCCCCACTGGTCCCCTGTCATCCAACCGTGCGTTTGATCCGTGTCAGTGCGCACGCGTCCATGCTATGTGGGTACACCGAACACAGTTGACAGGTGGTGGTATGGTCGTATCATCTCTAAATCTCCCCGGAGAACGTAGAGACAATTCTTGATAACCACCATCTCCGACACTGTACCATGAACAAATAAACAGCCAGACATTTGCAACAGGGATTCAAAAAAGGGCAAACACATACATCAAACGCTGTATAGACAAAACTGAGGATACACTGTCATGCAAAGTAGCTGACACTGGACCTGCGGTTTGTGTGCAGTCACCTTTCTGTTGGTTTCAAGCATCGGGGGATGATAGACACCAGTTGCTGGAGAGCAGAAAATTTGGGATCTGCAAGTGTGATGGAGAGGCAGCAAGGCGCCAGGAAGGAGGAGTGGACCGCATGTTCCATTGAAAAAAATGAACATGAGCGAGAGTTGTCGTGTACAAAGCAGTTACAAACATACCCGTGAGAACCATGCGTGACAATGAAAATACATCAGCGGGAGAGAGATATTGCGCTTCCGGCAAAGCGCGACCGATCACTTTGGGCGGCAAGATCGCACTCGCCGCCGTAATGGGGTTGAACTTGCCCTGTTATTTCTGAGTGGGCATCGCTTATCAAGTGTGCAGAAAAATCAGATGGCGACGACGATGCCGTTTCTTGATCGTTTTCAAGAGGCGCCGGTCAAGTTGTTGCCGTTGTGCAATCACCGTCTTCAGATGGCCCCAGTGAAGTCGTTACTGTCGATGCATGACCATCTTCAACATCTTTAAAGTCGTCACTGGCGTCGAGGTGAGTAGTACCATGCTGTGTTTCAAGGGACTGCAATATGAAAAAGGTAACTCAGGGCAATTGTCACAATCCCGGTTCATACTGCAACTTACAGTGGCATATGAGCCGATCACTTTTTCAACGGCAGTCAAGTGGGAATAATGTCCTAGTTGTGATATGATTGAACAGTGGTTACAGCATGAGACGTCAATGCCTGCAACAAGTACGACGCCAGTCAATGTCCAGCACGATCGACGACGTCGACGGAAGACGGTTTGTCGACAGGTCTGCGACAAAGCTTTAACTTCACCAAATCCATTCACCAACATTGAAGAGTGGCCCTAATGAGGGTCTGCAGTGGCAGTGTGAGTGGGGTGCCAGATGGAGCTCATGATAAAGCTATGAGTAGAGGCAACTTGTGTTCCAACAGCTCCTTTCGATGCTCTTTGACGGACTGTTGCAATTCCAGAAGGGCGGCGGTCAATGCAATGACCGGCAAAGGGGCAGGAGGCGCAGAAGGCACGACTCTGAGAGGTGGTGCAACCGCAGGGGGCGGTGGTGGAGGAGGTGTAGGGGATGGCGCAGGTGGTGGAGGGGGAGGTGAAAGGGTTGGCGGAGGAGGTGGAGGAGGTGGAGGGGCTGGTGATGGCGATGACACAGTGATCTGTGGCATCTGTGCCACAGTAGGTGGAGGGGACGACTCCTGAGGAGGGTTGGGCAGTGGAGGAGGCGGCGAAGAGTGGGAGTCAGGAAGGAAGAGGGGGGTACGTGCTCTGGGTTCCAACCTCAGCTTTTTCGAGGAACCCACACCATCAGCATCAGACTCATCTTCTGGCGTACCTTCCCTTGTTTACTTTTTCGACCTTGGACTTCCCTCATCCTTGGGATTCCGCTCCCTAACCTTCCCTTTGCCTTTCCTCTTACTCGTACCTCGACCTCTCTCATTTATACTACACCCCACTCCTCTCTCGCTACACCACACACATGCACCCAAGTCCAAGTCGAGATCCCACTTCCTCAGGCACGTGTTGCCTCACTTTTTGCAGTGACTGCAATCCTTCTTGACGGCAAACCCACGAGACCAGGGTGTACGGTCATCCTGCTCACCCAACTTCGCTTTTCAATAAAAGATGCCGTTTGTGTCGCCCACATCATATCTCATCTGAAGACGGGCATACTGCAAAAGACAAATCAGTAACAACCAATTCCGAGACAACGTCTTCCTCACCTTCACACTTTTCGAATGCGCCCCTTCGATCCAAGGTTCTCGCACATCTATGTGGTCTTGTGCAAGTAGCACCTGACTGCGCTCGATGGTGGACGACGATGGAGATGGCATGACGGCGGGGAGGTTATTTCCACCTTGGAGATAGGTGGCGATTGGCGAGGGGTTGAGACCCATGAGCTTCTGCACGTAGGCAGGGTTGACGTAGTATCCTTCCATTGGTGATATCGACGATGGTTACCCCCCAAACTCCCTTACGACTTCTCTTATACGCACTCGCACTTCCGGACTCCAACGGGGCCACCATTCTAGAACTTCATTTCCACGGCCTCGTGGGACTCAGCCATAAGGGGGGGATACTGTCAGGAACTGTACGCCGGCAAGCCGACTATTCAATTCAGCCCACTCAGCCCAACTCCGCTCTCGCTTGCTATTCAACATAACGCCCTCAGCCCACAGACTATATGCACCTCGTGTATCACATCTTGGCATCACGTGCTCCTGTCAATTCACTCCACTCATTTACATCACATTCCACATGCTTGCTTTTCCATTCTGTCCTCATTTATGTTTAATATCTTTCATTACGTTTCATTTCATTTTCATCTGTTCGCAATTCCGTTCACTCCTTTATATCCGATCTGCTATTACGTCCTTAGGGTAACTTTGTTGGGAATCTGAGTGACACGTCACTCAACAATGTCATGGAGGAGATCATTATTTGGATGTAGTATTTCTGTTTCTTGCTTTTCACGTTCCTCGGCTTTCTCATTCTATTATAGGAATCCCTTTGACTCTTAATAGATTAGAAAGTAGTATAAAAGATCTTGTACTATTAGTTCAGTCTTCAGTCAGAAAATCAATCTTGATTTTGACTAAGTTCCTCTGTTCACTTCCGTCTACTTCGCTTTTACGAAATTCGGGGACCGTGCGGTCTAAGTGGGCGCAACGCAATATGTTGAAGCCAACCCCAATCCGAACCTTGCCAATTGTCTCCCCATTGGGAGATTTAATAATATACGATTACGTTCTTTCTCATCATCGTAACATAGGTATGGGGCCGGATGGACAGTGTGATGCAAAACCCATTCCTAAATTCACGAGAATATTCGTGAGTGTTCTTCATAGTGAATAGAACTTTGGTGTAAAGCTGTTCCCTGCTCTGGGAATGATCAGAGAAGATATTCCAGTTTTGGTGTAGAAGATATATATAAAATGACTGAATAGTCCCTGGTTCTAACATATTACATTCATGCCATCTCTAACATATTATATTCTTGTGGATCATCTACTGTGACAAATGTGACCCTCCTGCATATCACTTGCCAGCTCCTCAGACTGGTGCTGTAAGGGCAACACCTGTAAGGGCAACCCTCTTACAGCCCCGAGGTGTATCTCGGAGGCGAGCTAAGCAGGGGGAATCCAAAGTTGTTTAATTATCTTCTACCTAAATACATGTGGAGTCCTCACCTAAGCAGGGGGAATCCAAAGAGGAAAGTCTAAGGATCCCGCTGCTGGTGAGCCCCTTTTATACCCTTTATGTGGGTGGTCTGTGCACTAGCTTACAAATCAATACATCGGAGTTGTAGAGCCAATCTCCTGGTACTAAGTCCGAGGCTTGGGTATTTGCTCCGAGTTCTAGTCATCATGTGTTAAGACCTTTCTGTCTCCACTCGGTGGTTTCTGGGCCTCTTAGCCTCGGAGTTGGTCGGAGTTCGAAGTAGGACTTTGGACCTGTATCAGGTCTCGGAGCTGATCGGAGTTTGAAATGGGACCTCGGAGTTGGACTGGA
>QLPI01007239.1:0-10418 GCA_003314275.1 Chroogomphus rutilus | reverse complement strand
TTAGATGCAGGTCACCCATATTTGACCTGTTGTCAGGGTTCAGTAATGCCAAAGATGTGGATAAGAGTCGGCCAAGTCCTGTAGGTTGGTAGTAGTGGCTTTGGCTTCAATGTACTCATGTGTTGTGCCCTACTCTCTGTGCATGCTACCAATTTGAGACAGAAGAGGACCTCGGGAGAGTGCCAAGAATGTCAGCCCGAGTAGAGGACTTAAACAGGGAAGAAAGGTAAAGGGGCTTAAGCCTAGTTGATATCCAGAATGAGGAAGTATGTACATGCATGTGCTACTTATATTAGTTAAGAAGCGAGATGTGGAATAAGGAATGTAGAACAATAAGGTATGCAGAGCATGTCAGGGTATTGTCCACAATGATCAAGAATAAAATGAAGGAATGTAAATGAGAATAGAACAATGAAGATAGGATAATAGAAATATGGTCAAGAATAAGACAATAGGAAGTGACCGACTATAAAACAATAGGGTCATGGGTAAAGATAAAACAAGGACAGGATGTCCCGAGGTAAGGTGGGCCGAAAAATAAGGAGTAGGCAGGGTGGGATTAATGGAGGATGAATGAGGAAGGAGTGGATAAGGGATGGGAATGAGGAATGTGGATGGTGGATATGCCAAACCAAGAGCGATGTATCAAGTGACTTGCATGTAGCTCTGTCACTTGCGTGTGGGCATAGCTAATTTCTTGGTCAGCAGTTCCAAGTTAGCAGATACTTGGTATGTATACTTGACACCTGTGGGTGACCTGTGCCTTTCTCTACTCTCTACCAGTGTCTGATAGTGTCTGTGGGTAAACCTAGGGTTCAAGTCCCTGGGTTAGACCCTAGGTAGGTTGCAGGGCTATGGTATTTCCTGCTGTTGGTCTCCCAGCAGATGCTAGAATCAGTACCCAAGTAGGTTGCCTTTATATCCAGACACTTCACCTGAGATTGTCCCCAGGCATACAACATCCACTTTATGATGTCTGAGGAGCACAAAGAGTTGATAGAGCATTGGATGATCACAGCTGATGTTCAAGAGATGGCCGAGGCCAAGGGGAACAAAGAGGTGGAGTTAGAGGATTTTATCCAAGGCAGTAAGTGAGGAATGTACCCTTGCTGCCTTTGTTTAATTGTTTTACTGATCTATCCATAGACTCTGGTAGGGAAAATACAACCCAGTACCCAGACATTAAATCCCCAGCTGCAAACAATGAAGACATACCCACAATGGATATGCTGAAATCCCTGTTCCACCTTTCTAGGCTGAAACACTAGGAATGGGCCCTCTCAAAGCACTATGTAGTAGCATCCATCCCCTCTCTGAATTTACTGAACCTCAAGGTGGAAATCCAGACTACCAACATGGCCAAGGTCAGGGGCAGAACTGCACTCTTAGACAGTGGGGCTAGGGAATGGCACGGGTCACTCACAGGTCAAATGTGGGTGACCCGCACCCAACCCATGGGAAACCCAAACCCATCAACCCATGGGTTTTCTCCCATGGGTCGACGGGTCTTGGGTGCATGCTGCACCCGCACGCATGCGCATATGTCATGTTTATGGCAGCACCTGTACATACGTCGTGTTCATGGCAGCATGTGCATATACATCGCATACGTCACGTTCATGGCATCGCATATGTCATGTATATCATGGTGCATGTGCATACACATTTGTCACGGTACATGCACCATATGCATTCATTGCAGTGTATGTACATACATTGCATATGTAGTGGTGCGTGCACGTACAGGCATCGAGTACATCACATTCGTTGTGGCACATGTGTATATGTCACATACGTCATATATGTGGTGGCACATGCACATACAGGTGTCACATACATCACATTTGTCGTGGCACATGCACATATGTCATGTACGTGGCAGCACATGCCATTATGTCACGTATGTTGCGTTCATAGTGTCGTGTGCATGTGTAGGGAATGGCACAGGTCACTCACAGGTCAAATGTGGGTGACCCACACCCAACCCATGGGAAACCCAAACCCGTCAACCCATGGGTTTTTTCCCACAGGTCGATGGGTCTCGGGTGTGCGCCGCACCCGCATGCAATACGTCGCATACGTGGTGGCACATACTCGGCGGCGGCGCGTACGTCGCATTCGTCATGGCACATGCGCATATGTCGCGTACATCGTATATGTGGCGGCGTGTGTGTGTATGGGCGTTGCATACGTTGTGTTCGTCGTGGCATGTGTGTGTACGGGCGTTGCATACGTTGCGTTCGTCGCGGCACGTGCGCATACATTGCATATGTTGCGTATGTGGCGGCGTGTGCACGTATGGGTGTTGTGTACGTCATGTTCGTCATGGTGCGTGTGCATGTGTTGTGTATGTCGCATATGTCGCATATGAGGCGGCGCATGCACGTAACGGGCGTTGCATACGTCATGTTTGTCGCGGCATGTGCGCGTATGTTGTGTACGTCACATTCGTTGCAGCGCATGCGCGTACGGCATGTTTGTCACGTTCGGGGCATTGCATTCGTGTCGGCGCATGCACATATGTGTTCGTCACGTTCATGTCAGAGTTGATGCCCCAGGTTGGGCCTGGGTCATGGGTGCTCGTGGCTTGACCCACACCCACACCCAAGGACACCCGACCCGGTGACCCGTGCGGGTTGGCCTGACCCATGCATTTCCCTATGCATGTGCAGCGTGTTTGTCACGTTCATGTTGGAGTTGATGCCCCGGGTTGGGCTCAGGTCATGGGTGCTTGCGGCTTGACCCGCACCCACACCCAAGGACACCTAACCTGGTGACCCATGCGGGTTGGCCTGACCCATGCATTTCCCTAAGTGGGGCCACTGGGTTATATATAGACTATAAATTCACAGTAGCAGAAGGTTGACCATATGCCTTTGACCTATCTCACACCAGTGTGAAATGTTGATAGCACTCTGAACAAAGGAGGAGCAATTTAGTACATAGTCAATGTCATCTTATGGTACCAAGACCACCCAGAGCAGGTGGTATTCACAGTTACAAACCTAGGGAAGCACAAGATGAATCTCAGCTATCCCTGGCTTCATGATCACAACCCCAAAGTTAACTGGCAAATGTAAGAGATTACACTGAACAGGTGCCCCCTCTAATGTCATACCTGCCAAGCCAAACTGCAGAAAGAACACCAAGAAGAAATGGTTATCCAAGCCCTCCAAGCTAGCCCCTTGCCATGTATGATGGATGATAATTCCAAAGATGTTGAAGGTACTGATGATGGTGAACCCTTCCTTGAGCCAGGTTATCACCTCTATAGCCCCATCAAACATCCCTATCTCGGCCATTACTGCCATAAGCATGGTACAACAACTAGCCACAAAAAGTATCCCCATGAAGGAGAAGGGGATTATTCCATCCTACTTCCAAGACTTCAGTGATCTCTTTGAGAAAGAGTCCTTTGACTCTCTCATTAAACCAAGGACATGGGACCACATGATAGAACTAGAGCCTGGGACAAAGCTCTTGGCATGCAAGGTATGCTCCCTGTCCCTAAGCAAACAGCAAGAGCTAGACAAATTCCTGTAAGAGAACCTGTGCACAGGCCGCATCTATCTCTTGAAGTCCCCAATAGGTGCCCGGTATTCTTCATCAAGAAAAAAGATGGGTCCCTACAGCTAGTTCAGGACTACCAAATGCTCAATGCCATGATGGTGAAGAACTGCTACCCCCTCCCTATCATCTTAGAACTCATCATGCAGCTCTGAGGAGCCAAGTACTTTATCAAATTAGACATGTGGTAGGGTTTTAGCAATGTATGGATCAAGGAAGGAGATGAGTGGAAGGCAGCCTTTTGAACCAACTGAGGTCTTTTTGAGCCCCTCATCATATTCTTTAGCCTCACCAACAGTCCAGCAATGTTCTAGATCATGATGAATGATATCTTTTAGGACCTCATCATGGAAGGACATATATGTGTTTACCTAGACAACATCCTCATCTTCACCAAGACCCTCAAAGAACACCATTGGGGTGTTTAAGAGGTCCTTGAACAGCTGAGGGCACATAAGCTCTACCTTTAGCCTGACAAGTATGAGTTCAAATAGGTGAGGATCAAATATCTGGGGCTCATCATATCCCATGGAAAGTTAGAGATAGACCTGGTAAAGGTAGCAGGTATTATAGACTGGCTGACCCCATCCAACTAAAAGGAGATTCAAGCATTTTTCCAACTTCTACTGGAGGTTTATTGAAGGGTTCTCACACCACACTAGGCCATTGTTCAAGCTTGTAAGGAAGGATGCAAGGTGATCTTGGGGTGATGTGGAACAAGTAGCCTTTGAAGGACTTAAGTGGAAGTTTATGACCATACCTGTCCTTTGCTTTGCTGATGACAGCTGACCCTACCAAGGAGAAGCAGATAGTTCTGATATCACTACAGGAGTGGTCCTCTTACGACAGTTTCCCCAAGGACAGCAAGTGGCATCCTATCATCTTTTACTCAAAGAGTCTCTCACTGGTAGAGAGGAATAACAATATCTATGATAAAGAGATGCTCACAATCATTTAGGCCTTGGAAGAGTAGAGGCATTTTCTTAAAGGCACAAAGCACTACATCAATCACAAGAACTTGGAGTACTTCCAGACTTTGAAGAAGCTGAACTGATGACAGGCCCACTGGTTGCTGTACCTCTTATGCTTTGACTTTGACTTATAACATTGACTGGGAGTCATGATAGGAAAATCTGATCCCCTGTCACAAAGGCCAGACCATGGCTCAGGAGCAGGCAATAACAGTGATCTGGTCTTACTGTGTCCTGAACTGTTCACTGTGTGGGCCCTTGAAGGACTCACACTGGAGGGAGAGGAGCATGAGATCACCTGAGATTTGAGGAAAGTGTTCAGGGAGGAAGCATTAGAAGATGAGGTAGCAGAGGTGGCTCAGAAGTTGTAAGAAGCAGGAGGAAAGTCTCTCATCTCAGCTGAGTGAGCCAAGGCAAATGGGCTGTTGACCTTCCAAGGCAAGGCATATGTCCCAGATACAAAAGACCTCCAATGATGGAATGTGGCCTAGCATTATGACTCTAAGATTGCTGGCCATCCTGGCCATTGGAAGACCCTAGAACTTATTTCCTAGAACTACTGGTGGCCCCACATGTCTCAGTACATTGGCAAGTATACCAAGATGTGTGACTTGTGTCTCTGGACAAAGGCCCAGAGATAGCATTCTGTTGGTGATCTCCACCTGCTTCTAGTCCCCAAGGCATGCTAGGACATGATAAGTGTAGATTTTGTAGTAGAACTGCCTGACATGCATAGATACAATGTTGTGATAAACATAATAGACTCAGTGTCTAAGCAGGTACACTTTATGCTGACTCATACAATGATTATAGCAGCCAGGGTGGCATGGCTCTTTTTATATCACATGTGAAAATACTGCATAGCCTGCCAAGGGTAGTATTGTCTAACCAGGGAGTGCAAATTATCTGTGAGTTCACCCAAGAACTCTATCACCTGCTGGGAATTTGTCTGGTGGCTTCCACAGCTTACCACCCTCAGACAGATGGACAGATCAAGCAAGTGAACCAGGAATTGGAACTGTACTTTTGCCTCTTTGTCAATGAGAGGCAAAACAACTGGGACAACCTCCTGCCCTTAGCTGAGTTCCAGTACAACAACCATGTTCACACCTCAACCCAGGAATTACTGTTCTTGCTGGACACTGGCCATCACCCATGCATGGGATTCAAACCATGCCAACCCCTGTCTCACCTCAAATCCATAAACAAGTTCAAGGAGCAGATGGAAGGAGCACTCTCCAAGGCAAAGGCAGCCCTGTATGGTGACTTATTACAACCTCTGACACCAGCTAGCACTGAGGTTCATACCAGGTGACAAGGTATATCTTGATATGAATGACATCCACACCAATCGATGTTGGGGTATGATTTTATTCCCCTGTATTTGTGTTTTGTTCTTGCACTTTTGTGTTTCTCTTTTGTGCTTTTTACTTTTGCATTTGCATTCTCTGACACTTAAAATAAGTGCCCATAACAATGCCCCTTTGCACACCTTTGGGTCTTGTCTTTAGCATCCATATTGACAAGCCCCAAAGGCACTTGTTGCTGTGTGTGTCAGTTAACAGTCTTATAGACCTTCCCTGCCATCAATCGACCATCTAAGAAACTGGCACATAGGCAGCTCAGCTCCTACCTCATTGAAGAACAAGTTGGGTCCTAAGTGTACCGGCTTCAGCTCCCAAAAGGCTTAAGCCACCTCCACCCCATCTTCCTGGTCATTAAACTCACTCTGGTACTAGCCAGCCTGATCCCAGGCAGATGTTGGCCACCCCCACTGTAACTGATCTTGCATGATGATATGAAGCACTTCAAGGTTGAACAAGTACTCAACAGCCAAATGAAAGTGAATTGGTTGTAATTCCTCATTAAGTGGAAGGGTTATAGCTATGAAGAGTAGGGAACGGCACGGGTCACCCACGGGTCAAATGTGGGTGACCCGTACCCGACCTATGGGAAACCCGAACCTGTCAACCCATGGGTTTTTTCCCACAGGTCGACAGGTGTCGGGTGCGTGCTGCACCTGCATGCGCCATACGCGCACGTGACATACGACATGTACGCGCCATATGCACGCCCGACATACAACATGAACACACCGTACATGCACGCGACGTACGACATGAACACACCGTACGCACATGCGACGTACGACACGAATGCACTGCATGCGTGCATGTCATATGCGTGAGCATATGGCACATTGGTGTCGGCGCGCTGGTGTCAGCGCATGCGCATATGGTGCATTAGTGTCAGCACGTGCGTGTACGGCAAGTTGGTGTCGGCGCATGCGCATGCGGTGCGTTGGTGTCGGCGCATGTGCATATGGCGCGTTCATGTCATACGTGTGCGTGTCGTGTCGTACGTGTGTGCATGCGGCACGTGCATGTCATACGCGCATACATAGTTGAGGCCGCGGGTTGGCCCGGGTCATGGGTGCTCTCGGCTTGACCCGCACCCAAACCCAAGGGCACCTGACCTGGTGACCCGTGCGGGTTACCCTAACCCATGCTATTCCCTAATGAAGAGAACTCTTGGGAAAATGAGAACAATGTCTGTGCTCCTGAACTTATTGCCAACTTCTATTACCTACACCCTGGTGCCCCCCCATTGAATTCATTCCATGACTGCATCTACCTTTATATCTCGCACACCAGTCCTACCCATCAGAATCCATGCATCAGGGATGCCACATTCTAGAGAGAGGGTGATGTCAGGAGAACCCCTGAGAATAAGTCATGACTGAAACCCTACCGACCAAGGGTGGTGCCCATTGACCAAGATTTGTTCAACCACTAGGACTGGGTACATGCTGAATGAGCACTACAGTTAGCAGCCACCATCAGTGGGCATCACCCACAGCTATCGGCCACATCTTTGACAATTCCCCAGCACCCTGGTTCCACATCCAACTGGTATGGGGAGTTATGCCCAATGCAAGCAGAGCACCATGGTGATGGTACATATATAGCTGTAGTTAGAGGGCAAAGGGTTCCTTAGAGTTTTCTCTTTGGATCCCCTTTGCCAGGTATGCGAGTCTTGTGTACATAAGTTCTGTACTAAACCTTTGGATCCCCCTTCACCAGTATGCTGCCCTAGGGTAGAGCATCTAGGTTGCCCTTACAATATGACTCCATTGAATTATTGTGTCTTAAAATGATGTATTGGGTGTGTTACAACAAACTTTCTATGTCAGAAGTATTGTGTAAATTTCAGACTCAGTGCTGCATACCCAAAAGGGCTGTTATACAGAAAATAAACTAGTCATACAAAGAAAGTGTGAATACTAGGAAATAGTTTCATGAGCACCTTGATGGTATGGGTGACAGGCACAGAATGGCAACCACAGTCATGACGGCAGCCCAACGATGGCCATGAGAGAGAGAGAGAGAGAGAGAGAGAGAGAGGGAGAGAGAGAGAGGGAGAGAGAGAGATTCAATTAGAGTGCTCAAAGCACTGGGCACTTATGGTGCACTAATTTACAGGATCGAGTATCTGCCCTAGTGTAAAGTAAAATAAAATAGAGATAGGAGTGTAAGAAGGCAAAGGACAGTTGGGTGTTCCCGCAGATGCGCTTGACCCCTGGAGGGACTGGAGACGCGGTTCTAAACCTATCGCGCTTTAGGAGGATGGCTTGCATCCCCGGACCCTTGTCTCTTGCCACGGAGGAATCCCGCTACTGGTCCCCTGCCGCGAGGACACATCCGGCTGCATATGGAAGCGCAGAAATTCGGCGGGATACGGAATGTCGCGCGAATAATGCGCGTATCGGGTGGCATGTGGTCGTAATAGAGAAGTGAGTACGCACATATAAAGCAATTTACAAAAATAAAATTGATACCTTTATTTTCCAACAATGTTCACATTGACATCTTCAGTCATGAGACGAAGGAATTACTGATATCTTGTTGTTCCAATCCACACTATGAAAAACAACAAGGAAAGATGGAAGTTATACTTATTGTGGAACCACTTCGTGAGTCTATATCAAAGAGCGATAGAATCTCGGTTCTGGTCAGAAATTTAGGTCCGGAGAAGAATATGTGATCGATTGAACAGATTCTGTCAATGTCAGACTGCACGAACATCCGACCGAACTGTCGTATAGCACCGAGAAATACAACTATATAACGTACATTAATGCCAGATGGCAAGGATCTTGCCCAGAAACATAGGTCCGGGAACTATAGTATATTATATGATCGATTGAACACACTTCTTCAACTTCAGACTGCATAACAAACTCTGACCGAGCTGTCATATAGCACCAAGATATACAACAATGTAAGGTACATGATACCAGAGGGTAAATTTTTTGCCTCTGATAGGATAGGATGGCCAGTATTAATACATGCGGAGACAAATTACTGCACAAGGACTGAAAATAGAAAGGAAGCTAGAATTTTAAGGTAAATGACTTGTATAAGCATACGGATCCATCCGTGAAGGATAATGGAACACTGGCGGGTCGGGGAGAGATGGTGACAAAAAAGAGACTGGTCCCGGGTATAAGAGCCCCTAGATCCTCCTGCATAAGATTATCCTTGTCACCATCCCTCACAATGAGGACTGACTGCCATGTCCACATGTTCTCCCTACGATGGGCGACCCCTGTGGCTGGGCGTGTAAATTCTGGATGCTGTGAGGGTCGCTGGTGGAGGGACCCTCGTATCGAAACCGTCGGTCTATTGACGGAGGCGGAGGCATTGCATCACTCGTGAAGTTGCGCATGTGGGAGACTGGGGGTAGATCAGGGAATAGATCCCTTCATCCCTGGGTGCCACCCTCGTTTGCCCATAATCGAGCGTGCGCGGCGTATCTGGGACATATCCTACAATTCATTAGCTATACTATCGCAGTCACCTTCGATTCCTTACTAGACGCGCCTGCTTGTCTTTCCTCTTTTCGTGCTTCCGCCTCCCGTTGTAGTTTCTCCACCCGCATCTCCGAACACCTCCCGTACGGCTTTTTGTGCGGCTGGAAACCTGACGCAACCACATATCTTGGCGGCTGAGTATGCAAATGTGAGAATGAATATAATCATCAATAAACTGCAGTATAGACGCACGTAATGGCAGTCGGTAATTTTTACAAACCGCTTCCGGTTTTTCAATGCGTTGTCCAGGTTCGATTGAGAACACAATGGATGAGAATGTAAACGGGAAACGAGATTTGAATATGATATCAAAATGACTGTCGAGCCGGCAAGGCCTGCGCTCCGACGCTTAGGACGACCGTGAGGACAAAGCAAAATAATTTGGGATACTGAGGGGTGTTTTGGAACAAAGCAGCAATTAATCAGACTTACCTGGGCATTGGTAAAATGCTTGGGATGGGAGAAATAAACAAAATGAGTTCGGAGCGCCTCCAGGATTTCCTGTCTGGTGAGGGATCTTGCTGGGGAGCCTCGAATGGCATAGGCAACGAGAGTTGCGAACATATAGGGTGGATGGACTGTGAGTGGATCCTCCCCCGTATAACATTGGGCAAGTCTCTGAAGGCCTATACCCTGCATTGTCGCTTCTTGTGTCATTTAACAGATAAGTAGCTAAATACACGAGAGAGGACGTATCGCACCCTTTTGTTTAGTGGGATTAAGTCGGGATGATAACAATGAACTCGACTCCAGAATACTAAAACAGGGTATGGATTAGGAGATGGAATGACTTGGGGGAGACAGGATATAATGGAGAACAAAGGGTGCCAGCATGCACTCTATATATGAAATTCAGAATCACAGAACGAGAGAGAGAGAGAGAGAGAGAGAGATTCAATTATAGTGCTCGAAGCGCAAGCACTTATGGTGCACTCTAACTACAAAAACAATAGTACTGTGTGAGAGATAGTTATCTACTAGGAACTGTGGCAGATAGAATATGTGAT
>QLPI01007229.1:0-18579 GCA_003314275.1 Chroogomphus rutilus | reverse complement strand
AGCTCACACGTGGGTCATCGGAAGGAGCGGACGCGGGGTGGGCCGAACGGACACCAGAATCTTGCGGAAACCTTTTGAAGCACAACCTCATTCTAGCGACTTCCACAACAATCTTAGTCGGTGTGAAATATTACTGCCCGCCGTGTCACATTAGTCACACTTTCTTTGTAATTTCTCATCTGTTTGCAACGAGCCACTCCTTTCGTTCAAGCCAAATAGTTGTTATTCTCCTAGCAGCTTGACATTCAAGCCAGTGAGAGGAATGGAAATATTGCATGGTAGTATATTCATACTCAGCTGTAGCTGCTATACTAGCCAAGGCTCCATCAGGAAATTTAGATTTTCCTGAGGTCTTGGTATCTACCACTCCAGTGAGGTTCTACTGCTCATGCCAGAACAATTCCCTGGTCTTTGATCAGCACCACTGATATTTTAACATAAGCCTCTTTCTCATTACTGAATGTTTCTTATAAGATGAGACTACTGTATGTTACAACAATGGCTTTTGTTATGGCCCATGCCCCCAATAAACCCATACTAGTCCCCACAATCACCCGCACCTTTTACGGGACTTTCCAACCGTTAAAAGTCTGGAACGATCGCTTTCCGTAAATCTGTTGCATCAACCCGAAGTTCTGCAATCCCAAACCTCCCGCGATTCCGTGACCTAGGTTCCATTCCTTGATAAACGACATGCAGGATCATTGCATACCTCACTCCCTTGTTCTCCCTTTTCTATTAGCCCCTTGTATTCCCTTCTCCCCCTTGTCTTTACTCGGCAATAGATAGTACAAGGATTAACTACATGTATATAAACCCCCAGATGACTGGACTATTTGCCAGTACAAATATCGACTTAATCTGCATCGTAGTTTCCGATTCAGTTCCAGTAAACTCTCCAACTTTCCGAAATTAGGGACAGACGATCGAGGAGGGTGCAACACATAAGTTGAAGCCAAGTCCCTCTGACTTCGAACACTCGAACGACTAATCGTGACAACCTAATACTGCAACCAACCCTAAGTCTCCGGCACTTCCTGTCTTTCTGTCTTTCCATCTCCACCCATGAATCCACGATCCCCAACCCTTACACCACCAGAGTCTCGACCCCCCTCCCAGAAACCCTTCGGAAGCCTCCGGAAACCCTTCTGGAAGTATCTAGCTAAGTGCCTGACATGCAGACTTAACAGCTTTCTACCTTACACCAAGGTATTTTGATATATCCAATGACAAGCATCAGCAAAAATGCCTGAACAATGTATGTCCTTTTGTATTTTGTAAGACTAGTTTAAGTCTTTTTAAAACTTGCAAACAAATATAAGCAAATATAAGTAATTATCAGACTTTCCTTTATATATATCAGACATACATCAGTATTGCATAATCTTATAAGACTAGTATAAGTCTTTTTAAAACTTGGAAACAAATATAACTAATTATCAGAATAAAAAAAGGTTTCTATAGTCCTTATAAAACATATATCAGACTTTTTCTCTATACTGTATATCAGACATATATCAGCATTGTGTGATCTTATAAGGCTAGTATAAGTCTTTTTAAAAGGCTGCATGAAAATTAAGTAAATATCAGAATAAAGAAAGGTTTTATTAGGATCCAGTTTGCCAATACCCTTGTCTATTCAATTCTACGTATTCAGCTTACTGATATTCTAGCCCCATGCTCTAGACCTCACTAACCCACCATATCTCATGTATTTAGCCTATTTTATCTTGGAATCACATGCTACAGACATTGCCCCACTTCATTACATTCATCTCCCACATGCTCACACATCTATTTACAGTAAACAATTGTTCACTTCACTTTTATATCACCTTTATGTTTCCTTTTATATTTCCAATCCACTTTCCTTATTCATTTTCTATTGCTTGTTTCATCCATAGCTATATTCCTCATATGGTAACTCTACTAGACAATGGAATGACACTTGTCATTCTGCTCTGCCTTGGAAAATTACTAATGGAACTATTAGGATCCACTATACTGTTATCCTAGACTATTCAGCCCAGCCTTATTCAGCCTCACACAGCCTAATTCACAATTCAAGCCATACACTCCAAAAGACCTTCAATTCAGTACACCTTGCATATTTAGTCTATTCTGTCTTGGTGTCACGTACAATATTCAATTTCCTCCACTTATTATGTTTGTCCTCCACATGCTCACACATCTGTTTTCAGTATTTGTATTGTTCACTTTGCCATTACAGTATGTCTCCTTTATATTTCCTTTTATGTTTAGCTCCACTTTCCTTATTCAGTATTCCATTCTATCATTTCTATTTCTGCCATATGTGTCAAGCTTTGGGAATGCTGAGGTGTCGGACGGGAACGGCCAAGTCCTACAGGCCGGATGTAGTGGCTATGGCTTCAACATACTCGTGTGTTGCACCCTACTCTCCATGCATGCCACTAATTTGAAACAGATGGAATACTTGGGAGGATGCCGATGATGCTAGCCCGAGTAGAGGACTTAACTGAGGAGGAGAAGGTAGAAGGGCCTAAGCCTAGTCAATACCCAGAATGAGGAAATATGTACATGCATGTCCTACTTATATAGGTTAAAGAGGCAACATGTGGAATAAGGAATGTGGGACAATAAGGTATGCAGGGCATGGGGGTATTGTCCACAATGGGTAAAATTAGAATGAAGGAATGTAGACGGGATATAACAATAAAAAATAGAATAGAGGAAATGTGGCCGAGGATGGAACAATAGGGAGTGCCAGACTATAAAACAATAGGGTTATAGCCGAGGATAAAACAAAGGACAGGATGTCCCGAGGTGAGATGGGTCAAGGGATAATGAGTGGACAGGGTAGGATTAATGGTTGGTAATTGAGATAAAGTGGATGAGGGATGGGGACGTGTCGACACTAGAGGTTGAGCAGGGTAAGCGGAGAACGCAGGGCCGTGTCCGACGGATGGACTGGTAGTTAGGTAGCCACGGTCATGCTCGACCGTGGCAGTATATAATCTATATTGTAGTTAGTTGTGCCTCAGTGAATCGTCCATTCACTGAGGTACATACCATTTCCATATACCGAGACGTGCGGCAGCTTATAGTACGTCTATAGCTCCTTCGTCTCTAGGTATAGTTGCAATGCACGCTCAGTGAATCGTCCATTCACTAAGCTCCTTCGTCTCTAGCTACTGCGCCTAATAACAACAGGACGAGGAATGTGGATGGTGAACGTGCCAAGCTGGGACCGGCGTACCAAGTGACTAGTATATGGCTTGGATACTTGTGCATGGTCATAGTCTGACTGCTTGGTCAGCATTGCCGAATTACCGGATGTTCGGTACGTGTACTTGACAATATGCTCCATTGCTATATTCCTTATAGGGTAGCTCTGCTAGGCAATGGAATAAGGTATCATTCCCCCTGTTTTGAAACCCGAGAAACTGTGACAAAACTTTGGTGTTAACCAAGTCAAGTCAAGTTCTCCGATAAGATACAGGAGGACAACAAAATACACCTGCATGGGCTATTTTTACAGAGAACCCAATTAAGAAATTATACTCTGGAGATTCACATAATCTGTTATCACAAGAGTATTGCAATAAAGATTCAATGAAATCTCATGTAGCCATGTAAACTGTCTTTATCTGGGTCATTTGTCCAAAGAGAATATTTAAGGGGGGTCTTGTCAGGCATCTCATTCATTACATATAGAAATAATAGTTTAAGAGTGTTAAACTATTAGTTCTAGACTGGTTTAGGTTTATTTCCACTTTTCTAGTTTTCATCTGATTTAGTTCTTTTCTTAGTTTTTATAAATTTAAGTTATGAGGATAGCATGCCACTTTGGTAGCAAGGTTAAAGTTTACTCCTCAGAATAAATCTAATCAACAAGTCTTTGGACTCATTGTAGAGTGTGGCTTCTAGTCTTTGGACCAGTTACCTAAGCAGACTTTGGTCTACTTATAAGAGTGCTGCTGGCACTTATTTAATCCTGTGGATTAATATGGGTGAAATAGATTGTTATTTTATGCTACATAACTAGCTTCTTTTATACTAATTCTAAACTAATTATGTAATCTCCTGATAAGGCAATTCCTTCATGAAGCTTGTGGAGGTGTTCAGAAGGTATTGGAAAGCCTTGGAAGCCTGTGGAGTCATTGTGTCACCTTTGTAACTACTTTACAATAAAAGAAATATAAAATTCCCACGACTGGTACTTTCGTGACTGGTCATGTCACGAAATATTAATATTATGTAAGTCATGCTTCTGGACTGTAATTAGTATTATATAAGTCCAGGAATTCATTGTACACTGTGAACTGAGAACTTGAGCCAGAAATTTGGAGCCATTTTCATAGGTTTGAATATTTGGTTCTATAGTTGTTGTAGCTTGCAGGTCCATACATAGATAGGTGAAAATATTTTTATGATTATCCTTTGGCTCAATCTTCTTGTAAATCAAGAGTTAATTACTGAAGGTATTTCACTCTTGATTGGCCTGCCAAAAATATTATAATATTTTTTTGTTGCCAAGATATGGCTGATTTAAATGAATATTTTCTTGAGGAGAGGTTTGGGTTCTGCAGGCTGATTCGGCTCGAAAAAATGATTAAAAATAACAGGGGGCATTCCCAATTCCCCAACACTATCCCCCCTCCAAACCTCTACAAATCCACCCTGTTTTCCCTTGCTTGTCGGAAATTTAGAGACTTCCTCCTGCAGGGGAATCTTCTCTGTACTTGTATGGTAAACTAAACAGTGCATCAGAAGGTGAGAACTCTGGATATCCTAATTCCCATTGATTTTCCATTTGTTCAGCAATGGAAGGTGTCCATTTCACCACTTATTGGTTGTTTTGGTCAGAATTGTCTCCTGAAAGGTCTTCATTATCAGCCCTCTTCCTTTTCAAAGAAGCACTGACTCCCATGCAGTGAGAGGTAACCAACTGGGTCATCCACCAGTTGACATATCCCCCAAGAGATGGTTGTGTGAGAGAATTTAGGTGCATATGTGCAGGGATCATACCTGAATCTTCCTCATTCCCGGTTGCCTCTTCTTCAGACTTGTCAGGGTAGTTAAGTTGGACATGGTATGATATTTCCCCTTCATTTACTTTGGCCTGTTGAATGGGAATCCACTTTTAGGATGTAATATTTTTCTCTAGGCAAATCTCCTGGGTAGGGAATAGCACAGGTTAGGCCAACCCACACGGGTCACCGGGTTGGGTGCCCTTGGGTTTGGGTGCGGGTCAAGCCGAGAGCACCCGTGACCCGGCCCAACCCGGCGTGTCAACTATGTATGCATGCATGCGCATGCATATGACACGCATTCGGGGACTCGCTCTTGTCATACGTGTGCGCGTATGACACGCACGCACCGCACGTGCACATGTACGACATGAATGCACCATACATGCATGTGTACAATGTGTTCATGTCAGCGCATGCGCATACAATGTGTTCGTGTCGGTGCATGCGTGTACAACCCGTTCATGTCGGCATGTACATGTACCATGTGTTTGTGTCGGTGCATACGTGTGTGGGTGCAGTGTGCACCCAACAACTGTCGACCCATGGGTTGACAGGTTTGGGTTCCCCATGGGTCAGGTGCAGGTCACCCACATTTGACCCATGGGTGACCCATGCCATTCCCTACTCCTGGGCCCTCAGAAACCAGGCAGTAAGTTTTCTTCCTAATTGCTGCCAGAGCTCTATCCATTGGATAATCTCTTCTTGGATATTAGGAACCTTTAGGAGGTTGAGATGGAGGCAATGGGCTGGTGGTAGTTCTGGGTGGATCATCCCTATCTCCTGTAACATTTCTTCAGGGATAGAGAGGGGCATAGGGGACTGACCGGGTTCTCATGTAGTTCCTGCCTGTATAACTTCTTTAATCTTCATTTTGACCACCTCCCAGATGGCATCTGCTAATTCTGGTCTGAGTATGGTTATGTCCTGTTGAAAAATTCGATATTGGGTGAAATCCCTGGCTATGGGCAAATACAACAGGAAGTCCAGCACTGGTGCTCCCTGGTAAGCCTCTGGCACCTGAATGGGAAGCTGGTGGAGATGTTCTTTGACTTGCACCACCTGGTAGTCAGCAGAAGTGATTTGAATTGGGAAATTCATAATATAATTCGATAGATTGGAATTATGAATGGGTTGGAACAGAAAATCTCTTGAGATTTCGGTTTTTTGTGGATTTACTGGTTATACCAATTTTTTGGGTGATTTTATAGATATTTTTCTAGGACTTTGGATAGCTCAGGTATATTCTTGGATGTTGGACATCCTTCTAGTATGTTCATTTAGTGATTTGCTGACAGTAAAGTGATTGATCTCAACTATGTTACAAATTTGACTCCAATGGTGCTCATCCTATATTACCTTCACTGTTACCACATCACACAGCCAACCATTCTATTCAGCACTCCAATCTTCAGACTCCCAATTTGTCATCATGTCTTCTTCAGAGCTCATTCCCATGCAACACTACAACACCCAGGACACACACATCCAGGCAGAACCATTAACACATCATTATCTTTGCGTACCTCCTCCAGCACATTTCTCACTCAGAAGAAGATCCCATCCAATCTACACTCAGTCATATGTGATAGGAGATGCAGTCTATTTCCCAGAAAGCTGAGAACCATACATATTTCCTGGAATGACACCTAGACCAGCATATTGTGATAGGAGTAGAGTGGAATACAAGGCAGAGTTCAGGGCACCATCCCATCCTGATTACTCTACCTACTCTATTCAACTCACTCTTAACCACAAGATGAGAGTGCACGCCCATATATCCATTAGTCCTCCTACTCTGTTAAGTCTCAGTAATGCCAATAGTGTGGACAGGAGTCAGTCAAGTCCTGCAGACTGGTCAGGGTGGCTTGGCTTCAATGTGCTCATGCATTGCGCCCTGCTCTTCCGTGCGTGCCACTAATTTGGACTGAAGAAAGACCCAGGAGAGTGCCAAGAGTGTTGGCCCAGTAAGGGACTTTATATGAAAGAAGGGAAGATGAGAGGAGGTAAATCAAGTCGATAAACAGAGTGAGGAACTATCTACATACATTTGCTACTTATATAGATTCAGAAACAAGATGTGGAACAGGGTGGCATAAGGAATGGAGAACAATAAGGTATGAAGAATCATGTGGAGGTATTGTCCACAGTGATCAAGAATAGAATAAGAAATGTAAGTGAGAATAGAATAATGAAATATGGCTGAGAATAGAATAATGAGAGAGTGGGTGAGAATAGAACAATAGAAAATGGCCGAAGATAAAACAATAGGGCCATGACTGAAAAATAAGTGAATAATAAATGGCCTGAAAGGAACCGGGTAGGAGAAGGGATGGGGAATGGGAGAATAGTGAAGGATAGAGGAGATGGGATGAGAGGAGTGATCCAGATAATGTACCAAATGTACCAAGCCGAGACTGCATACTAGCGAGGAATGACTTGTCACTGATGTGTGGGTTTAATTGATAAGGGTCGGTTGGTTGGTATTGCCGAGTGAACCGGAGCTCGGTATTGTGGACTTGACATACTCCCAGACCCCTATCCTTGGATTGGATACTGGATAAATTGCAGAAGATATGTTGCCTGTGACCTGGAAATACTCCGAGATGACTCAGTCCCCTGACTCATCCTAAGGCCCCTCAGGAGTAGTGGACAAGGTTGTTAGACGTTTATTGGTGGATGTTACAATGTAGAAAAAGGACGTAATCATAATATTATTAATCTCCCAAAGACAAACAATGGCGAGGTTCAGAATGGGGCTTGGCTTCAACGTTATGCATTGCGCCCACTAGACCACACGGTCCCCAATTTTGTAAAGGTGAGACAGAAGATGAACAGAAGAACCTTAGTTGAAATCAAGGTTGATTATCTGACTGAAGACTGAACTACTGAAGTACAAGATCTTTATACTACTTTCAAATCTACTAGGAGTCGAAGAGATTCCTATAATAGAATGAGAAAGCCGAGGATCGTGAAAAGCAAGAACAGAAATACTACGCCCCAAATAATGATCTCCTCCATGACATTGGGGAGTGATGTGTCACTCCGATTCCCAATAGAGTTACCCTAAGGAACATAATAGTGGATCGGATATAAAAGACTGAGCGGAATTGCGAATAGATGAAAATGGAGCGAAACGTGAATGAAAGGATATTAAATGTAAATGAAGACGGAATGAAATAGCGAGCATATGGAGTATGATGTAAATGAGTGGAGTGAATTGACAGGAGCATGTGATGCCAAGACGGATACACGAGGTGCATATAGTCCGTGGGCTGAGGGCGTATGGTTGGATAAGCGAGCGACAGCGTAGTTGGGCTGAGTGGGCTGAAATGAATAGTCAGGCATGCCGGCGTACGGTTCCTGACAGTGGACTTCTTTATTGTTTCTTTTATATGTTTCCCCTTTTCTTAGCTTGACTCAGACCTGTTTCCTATTCTGTTAGTCTTTTCTTGTTGTTACTCATCATTCTTACCTTTTTGGCTAGTCTCTCCCTATCATAGCCCCTAGCCCCTATTTTCACAGCCTCGATGCTGTACTATTTCTCTAGAGTTTCTCCATAGTTTCCTCTTTTGTATACTTTGTTCTCGTGCTTTGTCATTCAACTGACATAGCCAACCTCTTGCATTGTTTCGCATCATTGCTTGGTTTTTGTATATAAAGGCCTCTGGCTCACTTCTGTAATAACAAGTTCACAAGTTAAAGCCTCAAGTCCAGTCTCCAAGTCCAAGTCAAGACTAGTCTAGAAACATCTAGACTATTGTACACAAGTCCAAGTCCAAGTCAAAGTATTAGTCATACATGACATTATCACGGTCATGTCCCTGTCACACCTCATCCTCATCACTCATGTTCTATTTTTGTTTGTACATTGCTGTGTCACAGATTATATTCCTGCTGTGCCAAACAACTGCACTATATCCTGTCACAGAAAAGGACTAGTGCGTGCAGGCTTTTAGGTATTAATTACCTAGAGCAACTCTACAATTGGCTGCCCCAGAGAGGATTGTAGAGTTTCTCTAGGTAATTAATACCTAAAAGCCTGCGCACACAGGAATATAATCTGTGACATGGCAAAGGGTGCTTGATACACAAGATAATCTGATGGATTATGGGTGATATTAAGATAGATTGTTAAGTTACTTTTACACTACAGAACTAGTCTCTATATATACTAATTATAAGCTGATTATGTAACTCCCTAATAAGGCAAGACCTTCTGGAAATTAGTGGAGTGTTACAGAAAGGGATGGAAGGTCCTGGAATTCTTTGGAAGTCACTGTGTCACCCTTGTAGTCACTAATAATAAAAAGAAAAGAATATTCCCACGGCTTGTAGTTTTGTAACTGGTCAAGTCACAAAATATTAATAGTAGTTGAGCCATGCTTCTGGGCTGACCTTTATGTAATATTTATTATATAATCCCAGGAATTTGTTGTACAAGTTGGTCTGAGAACTTGACCTAGGAATTTGGTGCTATTTTCTGTGTATTAAGTAATTGACACCCAGTTGTGGTTCCCTGTGGGTCCAAATAGAAATAGCCAAAAAGTATATTTTTTTGAGGTTTTTCCTTGGACTTGAGAATCTTGTTATTTAAGAGTTAATTACTATGAGTAATTCACTCTTAAATGGCCAGCCAAAATTTATTATATTTTTTTGGTAGTCAATTTTAAGACTGATTTGTTGGATTATTTTCTGAGTGAGAGAGGTTTGGAATCCAGTATGCTGATCCTGATTCAGTGGCCCTTCATGTCTAATGGAGAATTCCCCATTCCCCAACACAGAGGGCTTCGCTAATGGTTGCATTGGCCCCTCGGTTCTCTGCTAGCTCCTGCTCCAACCTTAGAAGCCGCTCTTTGGCATCTAATTCCAGGTGTATCGTTGGGTAGGGAGAGTCCTTTGCTGGCTCTTTTGCAGCTATGGAGGAAGGGGAATCAGGTGTCTGGTACATGAGCAAGGCGGTGCTCTCCAAATTGCAGTCACTGAGACTAAAACTGCCTATGGTCATGCCATGACAAGATGCCTGGTCCTTGTTTTGGTAGAGGTTTTCCTAATGTAAGAGCAACCCCAGTGGCACCTGAGAGCTATCACACAGTGTCTACCAATGGGGGGATTCCTAAGCTCAGTTACTCATCTATGTACATAAAGGGAGGGGACTTCACCTAGCAATGGGGGGATTCCTAAGAGGAAAACCTAAAGCCCCTTGCTAGTGAGTCCTGTTGTCACAACCACACACCGTGCTCTGACTTACTCGGCAGTACCGACCGACCGACCATTACTCATATCATCCCATGGTGCACGGTTTTGGTTCGGTACACCCGGTTCATCACCTGGTTCATTATCCTTTCCCCAACCCCCTATTCTTTATCATCCCTACACTCCCTGTCCCTCCCCTCACTCGCTTACCCTCGGGACATTCACTACCCTTTGCCACTTACCCGCAGCCCTATTGTTTTATTCTCGGCCATCTCTTATTGTTCTATTGTTTCCCACAAATCTCACTCGCTTATACTTCATTGTCTTTCCCTCGTATTATTCTATTCTAATCGCTGTGGACAATACCTCCACATGGTTTTCATACCTTATTCTTTTTTCCATGTCTTATGCCACCCTTATTCCACATTCTGCCTCTCAGCCTATATAAGTAGTAGATGTGTGTACATAGTTCCTCAGTCTGAGTATCAACTAGGTTTACGCCTCTCTACTCTCCTCCTTCTGTTCAGAAGTCCTTACTTGGGCCAACACCCTTGGCATCTGCCCGAGTATCTTTCCCGTTACAAGTTAGTGGCATGCACAGGAGGCAGGGCACAACGCACGAGTACGTTGAAGCCAAGCCACTCCAACTGGCCTGCAGGACTTGGCCGGTCCTGACAGCACCATCGGCAGTACCGAGACCTGACAGTATACTCAGACTCACACTACCTCCTGTGCCCCTTACCACTTAACAATTATGCCCCTACAATCCAGATCTACCACCCGCAAGGCAACTAGTGCCCCAGACACCAAAACTGAGAAATCAGTGGAGGTGACTGAGCCAAACGACTCGGCAGGTGCTAGGACTGAGGTCAAGCTTAATGCCTCTGCCCTTCTTAATCCTAATTCTTTGGTAATCCCTTTATCTTCTATTTGATACCAAGTTCCTCGGCAACCCCTCTTAAATGTCTGATCGATTCAGGCTCTACTCACTGCTTTATAGAATCCTCCTATATTTGGGAACATAAGATCCCCACCACTTCTGTGGATTCAATTCCCCTTAAACTATTTGATGGCACTACTAATGCGGTTATTACCAAATCTGTAGAACTACCGATCAAATTCCCGTCAGGACAACTACAGTCCATCCGTATGTACGTCACATCACTAGATTCGTCTGTATCGGTAGTACTCGGTCACAACTGGCTCACCTGCTACAATCCATTGATTGATTGGGTATTGGGCAGTATTACGTTCCGAAAAACCGCTAATGACCCTAGGTGCGTCCCGAAGCCTTCGGTTCAGCCGGCACCTGCCGCTGCTCCACGGCCTCAAGCAGGATCCTCTCCAAAATTAGAAGCCCCACGGATAGCCCTAGTCAATGCAGCCGCCTTTGCGTGAGCCTGCAAACTAGAAGGTTCGCAAGTTTTCCGTCTGGACCTTTCGGCCATCGACGCCGTTTCAGCACAATCGGCCAAGGCCCCATCAGTTCCGTCCGTTCCCCCCGATCCGGTCGACCTGGAAAATGTGCCAAAAGAGTATCACGAATTCGCTGACATTTTTAGCAAAACAAAAGCTGACACTCTAGGACCCCACTGACCCTATGATCTTAAGATCACCCTGGAAGATGGCGCCAACCTATACTCATTATCACAATCAGAACTGGAAACCCTGCACGAGTTCCTTGACAAACACCTGAACATGGGGTTCATCAGGGCCTCCCGTTCCCCGCACGGAGCGCCAATCTTATTTGTCCGAAAGAAACACGGCTCCCTTCGGCTATGCATTGATTTTCGAGCACTAAACAAAGTGACCAAGAAGGACAGGTACCCTCTCCCTCTAATCACTGACCTACTAGACGCCCCCCGAAAAGCTCAAATCTATACAAAGATCGACCTTTGGCATGCGTACCATCTGATCTGAATTGCTGAAGGAGAAGAATGGAAGACTGCCTTCAAGACCCGGTACGGGTCCTATGAATGGCTAGTCATGCCATTCGGCCTCTCCAACACCCCTGCGGCTTTTCAGAGGTTTATGAATGACATTCTTGGTGACCTGATAGACCATTGCGCTGTCACCTACATAGACGACATACTAATTTATTCAGACTCACTCGAGGAGCACCGAGAACATATCCGAGAGGTGCTCCGCCGACTCAGAAAAAACGGCTTATTCGTCAAGGCCAGCAAATGTGAATGGCACAAAGACACGGTTGAATTCCTTGGCTACATCCTACGTACCGACGGCCTCACCATGTCTGATGACGAAGTCAAGACCATCCGTGAATGGCCTGAACCGAGGAAGGTCAAGGACATCCAGTCCTTCCTAGGTTTTGCCAATTTCTACCATCGCTTCATTTTTAACTATTCAGACATAACCATACCCCTTACTCGGCTGACACGTAAAGGCATGACATGGGCTTGGACCGAGGACTGTCAAAAGTCTTTCGACCTGCTCAAAACGGCCTTCACCTCGGCACCCATCTTGCATCACTGGGAACCCGACTTACCCCTGGTCGTGGAAACCGATGCTTCAGACTATGCCCTTGTGGCAATCCTTTCCGTTATCAATTCCAAAGGCGAGATTCATCCTGTTGCCTTTCATTCCCGTACCTTTACCGCTCCCGAGCTAAACTATGATGTTCATGACAAGGAACTTTTAGCAATTTTTGAGGCGTTCAAGCGATGGCAGCACTACCTGGAAGGCTCTGCCGACCCCATAGATGTCGTCACCGACCACAAAAACCTCGAATATTTCTCCACCACTAAAGTCCTGACACGGAGACAGGCACAATGGTCCGAATACCTCTGCCAATTTAATATCACTATCTGTTTCTGTCTCAGCAAACTCGGTACAAAACTGGACGCTTTAACTAGATGATGGGACATCTACTCTAAAGAGGGGGGTAACAACTATGGCACCATCAACCCCCAAAACCTCCAACCAATCTTTATGACTACTCAATTAGTGGAATCCCTTCGAGCAACGCAACTTATCATTCCAACCCTACGAGCAAGCATCATCATGGACTCTGAAAAACTCCATTCTGACATACGTTTAGCCCTCCTGACCAATCCAATGGCAATGCCCCATCTTGGCACTCCCGAAGCACCAAACCCAAGATGGACACAAACCCCAGACAGTTTCCTTCGGTTAGACAACTGGATCTATGTCCCCAACGCCAACAACCTCAGACTATGCATCCTACAATACAAGCACGACCATATCCTCTCAGGACATTTCGGTCAAAACAAAACACTAGCCCTGGTCCACCGCAAATACATCTGGCCAGGCTTGCGCACCTCGGTCATCGACTTCTGCAAATCCTGCACCACATGTATGCGTTCGAAATCACAGTGTCACAAACCCTATGGCTTCCTAAAACAACTCCCCATTCCCAAACGTCCATGGAATTCCATATCCATGGAGTTTATTGAGCAACTTCCTCAGTCCTCTGGTTTCACGTTGATACTAGTGATAGTTTGCAGACTCACCAAACAAAGTATCTTCATTCCTACAGTCGATACAATCACTTCCGCCGATTTGGCCAAACTGTTTGTACTTCACGTCTTCTCCAAGCATGGTGTACCAAGTCATGTAACATCTGACCGCGGAAGCGAGTTTGTCTCTCACTTCTTCAGGTCGCTTGGAAAAGCTCTCGACATGTGCCTACACTTCACCTCAAGCTACCACCTGGAAGCCGACGGCCAAACTGAGCGAGTAAACCAGATGCTGGAACAGTACCTTCGAGTCTACTGCAATTACCAACAGGATAATTGGTCCGAACTATTGCCACTAGCCAAATTTGCATACAATAACGCTCCAAATGCCACCACGGGCATCTCTCCCTTCTTTGCCAATAAGGAACATCACCCGAACCTCACCGTACACCCCGAGCATGACCTCACCTCCTCTCGAGCATGCGAATTTGCTGTAGATCTAGATCAGCTCCATGGAGCCCTGAAAAAACAAATTAGCCAGGCCCAATCACGATACCAAGCCTCGGCAGACTCCCGCAGACTCGCCGCTCCCAAGTTTCTGGTCGGAACTTCGGTATTTGTTAAAGCCCAATTCTTCCGGACCACTTGACCCTCCAAGAAACTAGCAGAGAAGTATCTCGGCCCCTTTGAAGTAATAGCACGCACCGGCACCCATTCCTATACCCTCCATCTACCCAACTCTATGCGGGCAGTACACCCGGTCTTCCATGTTTCAATACTCGAACCCTCTACCCCCAATACCATACCCAATAGAGTTCAGCCTCTGCCTCCCCCTATTGAGATTGACGGAGAAATCGAGTACGAAATCGCCGAAATCCTTGACTCAAAAACTGACAGAAGATGCAGGCCTTTCCCCCTGCTCTACCTTGTCCGATGGACAGGTTACAAAGGCACTGAAGATGAAACATCTTGGCTAGTAGCAACCGAGCTCAGTAATGCTCCTGAGATTGTAGCAGAATTCCACCTTGCCTATCCCGATAAACCAGGCCCGTGGCCTCTAGAGCCCGACTAAGGGCTCCTATATGCCTCCTCTTCCCCACTATTTTCTTTTTACATCTATTTTCTTTTATTTTCTTTTATTTTCTTTATCTTTTACTCTTTGTCTTTACCGAAACATACTCCCTTCTCTTCCCTCTCATTCTCCTTCCCTTCCTCCATCCTACTTCATCCTCACCTGAACCTCTTGAAACCAGGTTGGACCATCTTTCCGGCCATCCACCCATCAACCCTGCCAAACTACTCACGCGGGGTCACCAACTTACGTCAGGATTGGTTAATCCGACCCACCGACATAAAGCCCTTCCGTTCTAATGGGCTGTTGCGAGCACGATAAAAAACACCATTCAGCCTAGGGGGCCTCCACCATCCACCTCTATTCACGGCCCCCTCCATACAGTTGCCTCCTCCGGCCCTCACCCGTACTAGCAAATCTCATACTGCCTATTGGCTTCATAGGTTCAGCCGCTAGAGGGGGGATACTATCACGACCACACACCGTGCTCTGACTTACTCAGCAGTACCGACCGACTGACCCTTACTCATATCATCCCATGGTGCACGGTTTTGGTTTGGTACACCTGGTTTATCACCTGGTTCATTATCCTTTCCCCAACCCCCTATTCTTTATCATCCCTACACTCCCTGTCCCTCCCCTCACTCGCTTACCCTTGGGATGTTCACTACCCTTTGCCACTTACCCGTGGCCCTATTGTTTTATTCTCGGCCATCTCTTATTGTTCTATTCTTTCCCACAAATCTCACCCGCTTATACTTCATTGTCTTTCCCTCGCATTATTCTATTCTAATCGCTGTGGACAATACCTCCACATGGTTTTCATACCTTATTCTTTTTTCCATGTCTTATGCCACCCTTATTCCACATTCTGCCTCTCAGCCTATATAAGTAGTAGATGTGTGTACATAGTTCCTCAGTCTGAGTATCAACTAGGTTTACGCCTCTCTACTCTCCTCCTTCTGTTCAGAAGTCCTTACTTGGGCCGACACCCTCGGCATCTGCCCGAGTATCTTTCCCGTTACAAGTTAGTGGCACGCACAGGAGGCAGGGCACAACGCATGAGTACATTGAAGCCAAGCCACCCCGACTGGCCTGTAGGACTTGGCCGGTCCCAACAGCACCATCGGCAGTACTGAGACCTGACACCTGTGCTCTATATACCCTGTACCCATGCACTGCTTCCCCATCATACTCTATCCTTCCTTTGGGTCTAGCAATATGATCTCCCAAACACCCATAGGCCCAATCCTAGGAGTCTGGTTCAAGATGTGAGGTTGTTGGCTTGATGTACAATGGGAAGGTTGATCGTTAAACCTTAGGGAGAGGCATCTTGAAATCTCCCAGCTCTTGGCTCATCTGTTGCCTCCACCAATGTTCTCAGGCCCTCTCATCTTGCTCCCTAACCCTCTCTCCCACAGGTATATCTCTCATTGTCTGTGGGTCCCAAACATGTCAAGGTCATTTATCCCCATTTCTTTGACTATAAAAGTAACATAGTTGATGTATGTATTTCTTCATTCAGAAGATCTACAATTAGACTTGTATATCCTCTAGCCTCTCTGTCCTTTGTCCACATTTGGGCCGACACTTTCAGCACTCTCCTGAACACCTCCTGAAACCCAGTGGCCTCACAGAAGGAGGGCACAATGCATGAATATATTGAAGCCTGCCATTTCCACTCAGCTCATTGGGCTGAGCTGAACTATGCAGCATTGTGCTCAAGGCACTGTTGCATTATTGCTGAGTTCACATAACATCAGCACTTTCGGTGCTATTACAATTACCCATCTCTTTGTGTTTTGTCCTCATTAATTCATCTTATTCCCTTATCCCCCCTTCCTACACCTCCCTTTTCCTCTCTCTTCAATCACAACAGACCTGAGTGTGTTTTCAGATTACTATATAAGCTACAAGGTTGATGCACTTTATATAAGTGCCCAATGGTTGCAGCAATGAGGTTAATTTGACTAGAAGCTGCCAGGAAGGAAAGACTGCCAAATCTTTCATATAAGTGATTGGTTTTTAAGTTTAGCATATAAATTAGTCTATCAAGCTATCACAAAGATTAGACATTTTATGAGAAAATTACAGGATGATATTGCTTGCAGCTCCCTTGGGTGATGTTTAATGAGCTTGGAGCATAGTTAAGGGATTTCATGTTTTCCTGATGCTATGGCTTTGCCTAGGATTCTAGCCCAAGCATCAAAGCGCTAAAGCGTGTGAGTGGAATTGTGCGGGACAAGTCTGTGATCTATGAATTCACACGGTACTTGATGACCCCACCTTAGGATAATATCCAAGGATGCCTTCAAATTACACTGAAATTGAATCACTGACTCGGGATACTTCTAATGTTAGGTACTCCACTGCTTTGACTCGACATTATCCGATTTTCCTTTTTTGATAGGCCCCTGCATCAGGAAAACCTAAATCTCCTTAAAATCTCCTTAGAATGAGTTAAACATTTTCAGGCATTTTATGGCATTTTAAGGAGCAAACCTTCTTTAAACAGCCTTAAAATTGCCTTAAAGAGAGATTTTAAGGTGATATAAGGCAATTTTAAGGCCGATTAGGTTGGCTCTTTAACGTGCCTAAAATGCCTTAAAATGTTTTTATGTCACTTATAGTAGGCCAATTTAAGGAGATTCTTTTCCTGATGTGTTCGATAGGTTCGCCGTCCAAGTACCGTGAGCTACCAAACACGGTTGGGGACATACATATCACAGAAGTCTTCATGCCCGGATTTATTTCCATAATAGCCTGTACAAATAAAAAGGCCTTGCCTCTAAACCAGTTCAACATCTCTTGATCGACCACTTTCTTGAATGCTTGAGTTGCCTGTGACAATATTCGGTTTCTTTGACATTTTCCTTGTCAGCGTAATTCTACTGGTACTCAGACCTGTTTTCAAACGCAGTATTCCTGATGGTGTTGTTGCTTGTTTCATAGTCTAAACTTGATTGTGCTGACCCCACTGTGTAGGATTGTGCCTACCTCCGGGACCTCCAAGAAAGCCATTGGTGGGAAACATCTTGCAAATGCCCACACGGCAGGAATGGGTAACTCTAGCGCAATGGGCGAAAGAATATGGTATATATATCCTATTTACTTCATAAAGCCTAGTCGCATGACCTTTCCTTTGATGTTTCAACCTCACAGGAGATCTCGTATTTCTGAGCGGCTTAGGAAAATCCATTTTAGTGATCAATTCGCCAGATATCGCTTACGAAGTGTTCGAGAAACGATCTTCAATCTATTCTGATCGAGGTTATTATCCAATGATGTGCGACTTGTACGTTCACAAGAGCTCTTCAATCTTGATGATACTGACCGACGTAGGATGAGATTTGAATGGCTGACAACCTGGCAGCACTACGACGAACCATGGCGTAGACACCGCAGGGTAATTAATCAGAAGTTACGTCCCAGTGCCGTCTCAGAATATCAACCTATTCAACTCCAACACACAAGGTTCACGTTTCGCGCTCAGTCTGGGTGACAAATATTTATTCAATTATAGGGATTTACTTCGACGACTCCACAAAACGCCTGACGACTTCCCTGAACATCTAAGGCATTATTCCGGCGCAATCATAATGGAGGCAAGGTGTTCTATTCGTTGATTTTCTATTTTTGATGTACTACTTTCTCCAACTCATAGATTGTATATGGAATCAAAGTGCTTCCTAAAGATGATCCATATATTGCTATTGCGGACAAAGCTATGGTTGCTTTCTCTGCGGCAGGAAATCCTGGGGCGTTCCTTGTTGACACGCTGCCTATATGTTTGTCACCCATATCCTTAATGTTTTTACCCTGACCAGGCCTTGTTAGTGAAACATGTCCCGGAGTGGGTTCC
>QLPI01007228.1:0-22599 GCA_003314275.1 Chroogomphus rutilus | reverse complement strand
CAGTTTTGTGAGTCACTGTATATAGGTTAAGAACTGGAGGTGGAACAGGGTAGCATAAGATATGAAAGAGGGATATGGTATGGAAAGCATGTGGAAGCATTGCCCACAATGATCAAGAATAGAACAATGGACATAACCAAAAATAGAACAATAGAATATGACTGAAAATAAAACAATAGAGGCATAGCCAAAAATAGAACAATAGGCATATCCCAAGGGAAAGTGGATCAGGGCATAAAAGAATAAAAAAAGGTAGAAAGGATAGAATGAAGGGAAATGGACCAAGTAATGAACCAAATATACTGAGCTGAGACCATATACTAGTGAGGAAATGACTTGTCACTTGTGTGTGGGATTAAACATTAAAGATGGTTTGGCTAGTTTGACCGAGTGAACTGAGGCTCAGTGTCGTATACTTAACAGTACCTCTCTCTTAATGGCTGAACCCATGAAGCCAGTAAGTGGAGTTTGAAATAGAGTTCTGGGTGTTAGGAATCTACATTGAGCAAACCCATATATTCAATTATTATTACTATTATACACCCACACAGTATCAAGTCGAGCCAAGTTCCCCACCGCATATGCATTACACACAATCGAGTCGAGGTGCAAACACACACATACACATTATTTCACCACATCGAGCCAAGGAATCACTATACAGCCATCCAACGAGTCATTAAATCGAACATCATTCTACGTGTCATATAATACAGAGTTGAGATACTAAATCCAGACCGTCACACATGGACTGAACACCGTATTTCTTTCTATTTTCCATACACCCCCAAAACTCCACCTCCATTCCCCTATAAGTAACCATTCCTCATGTTTCAATTATCATAAACCATTTTCCGGTTTTTTATCGCCATTTTACTCCTATATACTTTTGTATAAATAGCTAGTAAAAGGTTTGAGAATCACAATGAGTTTTCCAATCTTCATAATCGCATCCTTCAAAATTCAGTTCACTCTTTTATTTAATATTCCTTGCACACAATCTTTCAGTGCAATGGGCTTCAGACTTTATTATTCAACTTTGTTATTCTAACACTGGGCACCAATGTGACATCACGGATTGTTTGGGAATTTCCCAGGTTTTCCTGTCAGCTACCATCACACCCCCCCATCAATCCACTCATCAAAAGCAAGAAAAATGGGCACTGAGACCAATGATGAATTGTGGGAGGTCAAGAGGTGCAAGAACAAGCACAAGCATATGTGGGAGGAGGCAGAAAAGAAAAAGTGAGAGGTGAAGGAGGCTGCTGAGGCACAATGCAAGGTGGATGAGGAAGCAGCTGCAGCCAAAAAAGCAGTAGAAGAGGCCGAGGCAGCTGCAAAAGAGGCAGCAGAGGCAGCAGCAGCTAAGGCTGCTGAGGAGAAACAGGTGACAGAGTCCAAGAAGAAATGGGCCAAGGAGGCCAAGAAGGCAGAAGTACAAGCTGCCAAGACTACCGAGATGTGGGAAACTCCCAAAGACACAGGAGTTTTGACACCCACCACATGTAAGAGAGGGAGGAGTGTGGAAGCAGGGCCCAGTATAGGGCCAGGAACTGCAGGTAGAGGGAAGAGTGAGTGGCTGAAGGGGGCCAAGGTGAGTAATATTTTTATTTTTTATTTTATTTTTATTGATTGCTTTGGACAGTGAAAAGGCAAGGCAAAGGAGTGGTCAAGGGAGGAGGATGGTCCCCCTTGCCCAACATGCAAGAGACACGGGGACAACTGCATCATCAAGAGGACCAGCTCGGCATGCAAGCCTTGCAACGAGTGAAAAGTCCAGTGTGGGTTGGCAGCACCATGGGTACCCAAGACCAAAAGCAAGGAGTTCATCCAGGAGGATAATGGAGAGAATGATGAGGTGGAGAGTGAAGAAGAGGAGGAGGTGAAAGAGCTGCCGAGGAAGAAGCTGAGGCAGGCTGCCACCATGTGCCTGAGCAGAAGGGCCATGAGTGTGCAAGCTGGCTGGCATATTGCCAAGATACTTGAAGACATCATCCACAGGCAGGCCATAATGATGAGGGTGCTTCTCTGCTTGGCAGAAGGAGTAGAGTATATAGGCCATGTGATTACACTAGCAGCCAAGGATATGTGCAGGGGTTTAGGAGGTTTGGGAGGTTTTGTCAGGCACTGAGAATGCCAAGGATGCATGGGGTAAGTACTATTGCAATAGTACCGACTTCACAATGCTGGCAGGAATTGGCCAAGTCCTGTAGACCAATCGGATGGCTTGGCTTTAACATACTCATGCATTGCACCCTACTTTCTGTGTGTGCTACTGATTTCAGATGGAAGAGATACCCAGGAGAGTGCCAAGAGTGTCAGCCCAAGTAGAGGACTTCAGATGGGAGGAGGGAAGCTAAGAAGGCATAAGCCAAGTCGATATTCAGAATGAGGAACTATCTACATCCATGTACGACTTATATAGGTTAAGGAGTGAGATGTGGAACCAGGGTGGCATAAGACATGGAGAAAACAATAAGGTATGAAGAGCGTGTGAAGGTATTATCCACAATGTTCAAGAATAGAACAATAGAATGCAAACAAAAATAGACAATGAAAGATGGATGGGCATAAGATAATAAGAGTGCAAAAGAGAATAAGACAATAGAAGGTAACCAAATATAAAACAATATGGTCATGACTGAGGATAAAATAATAGGAAATGTCCCAAGGTAAAACAGGCTGAGAAATAAGAGAATAAATAGGTAGGAATATGGTTAATGAATGAGGGAAGAGTGGATGATAGATGGGATGGGATAATGAATGTGCCGAGCCAAGACCGACGTACTAAGTGACTTGTATATGACTTGGTTACCTGCACATGGAATTAGACTGATCATTCGGTCAGCACTGCCGAGTGAACCGATGCTCGGTATGTGTACTTGACAGTACCTCCCCTATAGTATGTCAAGCCCCCGATACCAAGCTCCGGTTCACTCGGTAGTACCGACCGAACAACCCTTGCCTTTTAGTCCCACACACCAGTGACAAGTCATCCCTCGCCAGTACATGGTCTCGGTCCGGTACATTTGGCTCATCATTTGGTTCACTTTCCTCATCCTGTCCCCTCTATCCTTTGTCATTCCTTCATTCCCCTTCCTTCCCCTTGCCTGTTTACCCTCAGGACACTCACTATTTGTTGTCACTCGGCAGTGGCCCTATTGTTTTATGTTCAGCCACTCTCTATTGTTCTATTCTCACTCACTCTTTTGTTCTCGGTCATGCCTCATTGTTCTATTCTTGTCCACATTCCTTGTTCTATTCTTGATCATTGTGGACAATACCTCCACATGATTCTTCATACCTTATTGTTCTCCATTCCTTGTGCCACTCTGTTCCACATCTCACTTATTAGCCTATATAAGTAGCCAATGTATGTAGATGGTTCTTCGTTCTGGAAATCAACTAGGATTATGCCCTCTTGTCCTCCCTCCCCCTGTCCCAAGTCCTTTACCTGGGCCGACACTCTCGGCACTCTCCCGGGTATCCCTCTGTCCCAAATCAGTGGCACACATGGGAAGTAGGGCGCAACGCACGAGCACGTTGAAGCCATTCCACTACTTCTAGCCTGCAGGACTTGGCCATTACCCGTCCGACCTTTCGGCTTTCCCGAAGCCTGTCAGTATGTCCGGAGCCTGACATAGTAGCTGAACCCATAAAGCCTGTTGGGGATCTCTTATACCCTATATACTATAGAAAAACTACTAAAAAAGCATTAAAATACTAAAGTACAAAAACATGACTGACTCCTTCTTGTACCACTAGTATTGTAATTAATTAGCTTTGGAATGCTAATTAAATTTGTCTCTTGTGTTCAAATATTCCTAATAGTATTCTCTTAACCTTCCTGGTGCTTCACAAAGCTCCCCAATATTCCCATTACATTTAATACTATTTACTTTGTTCACCACCGAAGGTTTGGCCCCATTTTAAAACTCCGCTGGCCAGTTTAATTGGACTACAGCAGGATTCAAGTTCAGAGCTAAGTTACTGGATTCTCTATAGAAACACACTAAATATTAGCCTGAGACACCCCTGTCTCATACAAATATTATAGTGAGACACTATATTGTCCCTGCACTGTCTTTTCCCTTAATCACATGCCAAAATCTGGTCTAAATTGCCCCTTTTATTGCTAAATAAGGGAAATAGTTAGAAATATAGATTCAGGAACTTCTACAAGCTTCCAGCACCTTCCATCAATTTTTGTAAAGTGCCACCAGGTTCTGGAAGGCTTTCCTTATTAGTTAGATTAGTCAGGAGATAGTTAGCTTACTAATCAGCCTGTAAATTAATATAAAAGGAGGCCTTCTTAGCCTCTTTTGAAGCAATCAATTCATCTTATCTCCTTACACTTGCCAGTGTGACATTGTGACTCAGTACTCTTAGTCAGCTGTTGATAGTCCAGCCCCTAGGTTTACATAATAGTAATACTGTTGATTGTCTGGTATTATTGTTATTTCTCATATATTGATACTGTTGATTGTCTGGTATTAGTATTATATTCAGCATAAGTAGTTGATGGTCCTGTTTAGTAAAACTGATTCTACAGAGTGAGATTGTTCTGTTGATTGTCCAGTTCAATTGCATCTCTACAGCTGAGGGTTTCTAATCAGTTGATTATCCTGATTAAAGACTCTTTTGTCTGCCGAGATTACTTCACTGTAATTTCTTTCTCAGCCTCACCCTCATTTTAGAGTGCATTGACTGGGTAATCCATTCAGTCCACTTACTTCCTCTATCCTCTAAGCACATTCCCTTTCATTGGAATATCTCTGGACCCCTAAGTGTCCTGAACCTACAGACTTTGATAGTCTCATTCATTGCTGCTAAAAAAACATATTACTTTCTCATTGTATTAGCTTGCTGGAGTTATTACACAGTTTGTGACCAAGGTACAAATATGAAATTATTTCCAGAGTTATGCTGCAGCAGGGTTTGAAACTCTTCTTCGTCTCACTTCACTTCACACAATGCTTGACTGAAGTGTTATATCTTTAACACCAAGGTCTTGTCCAGGTTCCAAAACAAAGCCGGTAGGCAGAGTTTAAAAATAGAGTTTGGAACGCATCATGTGACATCACGATTGTTTGGGACCAGGGTCTACAGCCCTATCCTCTATCAACCAATTGCATCTCCCACAATAACAATGGGATCCAATTCCAAAGAAGAGGTGCATGAAATAGCTGCCATTGAGATGAAAAAGGCAAAAATGCAATGGGATCCAGAGGAGGCAGAGGTGCAGATGACTGTCGAGGAGAAAGTGTTTTGGAACTGTTGATGATTTAACCCAAGAAGTGTGACAAAACTTTGATGTGAATAAACCCTAATCAAGTTCTCTGATGAGATGGTAGCAAGTGAATACCAGTCCAGGTTATTGTCCAAAAAGAATTGTTTAGAGGGGGCCTTGGTAGGTACCTTGTCAATTACATGTAGGAATAATAGTTTATGAGTGTAAACTATTAGTTCTACCCTTGCCCAGCATTATTTCCACTTGATGTTCTATATAATCTGGGTTTAGTTCTTTTACTATGTTTTTACATACCTTTTCTGTTTTAGCCAAGAACATTCTACTTCGGTAGAAGGGTGAGCTTTACTTTTCAGAATGAACCTCTTGTTAGCCAAAGGGTCTTTGGACCTCTTGACAGAAAGGGTGGCAACTGGTCTTTGGACCAACTTATATAAGAGTGCTAGCTGCACTAGATAATCCAGTGGATTATGGATGAGAGTAAGATTGATTAAAGTTACTTTTATGCTACAGAACTAGTCTCTATATATACTAATTCTAAGCTGATTATGTAACTCCCCAATAAGGCAAGACTTTCCTGAAATTAGTGGAAGGGTGTGGAAAGGAATAGAAAGTCCTGGAAGCCTGTGGCAGTTACGAGTCACCCTGTAGTCATTAGTGATAAAGAAATGAGTAATATTCCTACAGCTGGTAGTCTCGTGACTGGTCAAGTCACGAAATATTAATAGTAAGCGAGCCCTGCTTCTGGGCTCACCTTGTATGTAATAATCATTATGTAAACCCAGGAATTTATTATACAATGTAGTCTTGAGAACTTGAGCCAGCAGTTTGGTGCCATTTTCCATGTGTAAGTGTTTGGCACCTGGCTGTGGGTCCTTGTGGGTCAAAATAGAAATAAGCGAAAAATATAAGTGTTTTTGAAGGTTTTCCTTGGGCTTGAGGAGTTTGATGATTTACAGTAGGGGACAAAACCATTCACATGTTGTGAACACTTTGATTGTATAGCAAATAATGCAATGATCACATAAGCAAAAAATCTGATATAATTTATCATGATAGCCCTGCATCTAGCTTGAGGTCACTCACCAGGATGATTATGTAATTCTCAATATTGGCCAAGATATTAATTATTTAAAATAACCAAACATGTGAATGGTTTTGTCCCCTCTATTTTTTTCATCAAAAAATGGTATATATTAGTATTTGGTATAGTCCCCATTTGCCCTCATCACAGCCTGCACCCTCCTAGGCATACTCTCAATTAACTTCTGACACACCTCAGGCTCTATCTTGTTCCAATCTACCTGAACCCTCTTCTATAACTCTTGCACTCCATTAGCGGGGTTTTTATAGTAAGAAAGGAATTTTTTGAGAATAGTCCAGAGGTGTTCAATGGAATTCAGGTCAGGAGACTGAGCTGGCCACTTCATGACCTCATAACCATGGTCAGAAAACCATTGGGTGGCCTTCTTGCATGACTCCAGGCTAGCTGGAAGATCTTCATCCAAAATCTGTCTGTACAACTCCCTATCTATCCTCCCATCAATTTTGATAGCATATCCAGGTCCTTTCCACAGCATACAACCCTACACCATCATAGAACCTCTATCAAACTTCAGTGTTCTCTCAACCAGCCTATCATTCAAAGGCTCTCCAGCCTTTTTATAGACCCACCTCCTTCCATCTGACCCCAAGCAATTGATTTTGGTCTCATCTGACCAGACAACATGCTTCCAGTCCTATACAGTCCACTCTAGATGAACTTCTGCAAACTCCCTCCTCGCCTTCCTATGCCTTGCACTAAGAAGTGGCTTCTTCTTCTTCACAACTGCCTTCATCCCTGCCTTCTTCAGGTGCCTCTTTACAGTCTTAGAGGCCAAGGGTTGATTAAGAATATTTTTGAGCACCTGGGTGCCTTGGGTCACATTCTCAATCTTCCCTCTTTCCATGAGATGTATGATATGATGGAGATTGGAGGGGGATATCTTGGAAGGGTGACCACCAGAGGACTTGGTGATGTCAGGACAGTGTTCCCTACGAATCTTGGAGATGAAACCAACAGAGACTCCAAGGTAGGAAGAGATATAATGGCTAGAATGACTGTAAGGGCAACCTAACCAGGCATTCTACCCTCGGGTGGCACACTGGTGAAGAGGGATCCAAAGCTTTAGTATAGTACCTAATATACAGCAACTAGCCTACCTGGCAAAGGGGGATCCAAAGAGAAAACTCTAGGGAACCCTTCGCCTACTAACTACTATAAGGTAGAAGACAAACGGTTTCCGCTATAGTCACGTGACTCAAATGTCGCATTCCACCATTTTTCACAAGGATCTGGCAACATCGACAAAAAATTATTCTGAGACCACAGATCAATGGCATAGAACTATATGTACATGGTCTTGGTTTTACTTTTTGAAAAAAATCACTATTGCAAATGTAGTATATCCAAACTTTCAAACATCTTCCCAAAATTCATAATTACATTTTTAAGCAGTCTGACACTGTAAAAATTTTTTTGGTCACAAAATTTTTGCACTGACATAATCACCTATATAAGGAAATATTCCATATATAGAAAGACATTCCCACAGATAAGGTAGATGACATATGGATTCCACTAAGGTCATGTGACTCAAGTGTCATATCCACCATTTTGCACAAGGATCTGGCAACATGCCAGATACTATTCTAGCTGAGTTGGACAAGGCTCATATTGTATAGTATAGTACAATCATTTTTTCCAAAAAAATTTCCATCTTCTATAGCAGAATACAAATTTTTTTCAAAAATTTTTTTGGACAATGAAAATTTTTGCACTGTGACCGTGACAATGTCACAGTCACATGATGTAGCAGAAACCGTTTGTCTTCTACCTTATATAAGCACTGTTGCTATGGCACTCCGTGCCATATCGGGCATCATTCTCCGTACCAACCGAGAAGTTCCGCCAGGGTCCTGGCATCACAAGCGACTGACGAGGTGATGGCCCATAGTTACAACTGGTGCTCCTTGAGGATGACTGCCAATGGTGACGGCCGTTCAGTGGGTATCTTGTTTGGCACTGCCATGAGTAGACCGAATGGATCTCGGTTGGCAGGCATGGACTTGGGTGGGGCAGTGTCAGTTGGGGCCTATTATCGGGGGTTCCCCTGACATAGAATGCGGTATCCCCGACGCATTGATCCCCACAGGCAGGACTGGTGTGTAAGATCTGAAGGTAGATGCTTCCATGGTGCAGATCCAGCATGGGGCACCTGGGTGTAGACGGTAGAAGTCGGCAACAAGGTTGGAGGCCCGGACATTGTTTTTGTTCTCCTAGAAATTCTCTTTGTAGCCATAACCTTTCTATTGGATGAGGAATTGTAGCCGATTTGCTCTGATCCGACTGTTGAGTACTTGTTCGACCTCAAAGTGTTCTTCCTCGTCGACTAGGATTGGTTGCAGTAGGAGGGGCTATCGCCTACCCAGGATGGGGTCGGCCAGAGCTGGGATAAGTTTGACGACCAGGAAGACTGGGTGAAGACGACTCAAGGCTCTTGGGAGTCAGAGTCGATACACGTGGGACCCCTCGATGAGGTAGGGACCGAGTTACCGGTGTGCCAACTTTTTGGATGGCCGATTGGTGCAGATATTGCTCACGTCGAGGTACACCTTATCACCTGGCATAAATGTCGGTGTCGGCTGGCACCTGCAGTTGTAGTAGGTTACCATATCATCTTTCGCCCTTACCAGGGCTGTCTTTGTTTCTGAAAGTACTCCTGCCATCCACTCCTTGAACTTGTTCACAGATTCGAGGCAGGATGGGGGTTGGTGTGGCTCAAAACCCATGCGTAGGTGTTGGCCTTCCAGTTCTTGGTTTACCCATTTGGTCTGACCATCTGTCTGCAGGTGATAGGCTGTGGAGGCTACCAGGCAAATACCCAGTAAGCGGTAGAGTTCCCGGGTGAACTCACGGATGAATTACACCCCTCGGTCAGACACCACCACTCTCGGCAACTCGTGTAGCTTCCATATGTGGTGTAGGAAGAGTCGTACCACTCCGGCTGCTGTAACGGTTATGTGAGTCAGTATGAAGTATGCTCACTTGGACACTGAGTCTACCACGTTCATCACAGTGTCATACCCATGCACGTCGGGGAGTTCCACTATAAAGTCCACACTTATGGTGTCCCACCATACCTCTGGGTTCAGGAGCGGGTGGAGTTCCCCGGCGGGATGCTGTCTTTGGGCCTTCATCTGTAGGCACAGGCCACATGTCTTGGTATACTCACCAATGTACTGAGACATGTGGGGCCACCAATAGTTCCAGGAGACGAGCTCAAGGGTCTTCCAACAGCTGGGGTGTCTGGTATCTTGGAATTGTGGTGGTGGGCTACAATCTGTAGCCAGAGGCCTCCTGTATCCAGGACATATGCCTTGCCTCAGAAGGTCAACAGTCCATCAGTCTCTGCCCATTCAGCTGAAACTAATGACCTCCCTCCTGATTCTCACAGCTTCCGCACCACCTCCACCACCTCATCCTCTAGCGTCCCTTCTCCCAACACCTTCTTCAGTTCTTGGGTGATCTCATGCTCCTCTCCTTCCAGTGCTACTCCTTTGAGTGCCCATATCATGAACAGCTTGGGCTGGAGCAAGACTAGGTCGCTGTTGTTGGCGGTTCCCGAGCCATGGTCTGACCAGCACGATAGCACATCGGACTTCCCCATCGTCACTCCGGGTCAGTGCCACAGATCAAAGTTGAAACACAAGAGGTAGAGGGACCAATGGGCCTGTCGCCAGTTCAACTTTTTGGAAGACTGGAAGTACTCTAGATTCTTATAGTCAGTCCAGATTTCGACACAATGTTCAGCACCTTCTAAGAAGTGCCTCCACTCCTCTAAGGCCTGGATGATCACAAGCATCTCCTTATTGTGGATTTCGTAGTTCCTTTCTACAAGGGAGAGGCTTTTTGAGTAAAAGGCAATCAGGTGCCACTTGCCATCCTTGGGCAACTGCTGCAAAAGGACTGCTCCCATAGCAACGTTGGAACTATCCGCTTCTACTTGGTAGGGCTGGCTATCATTGGCAAACCTGAGAATGGGCACCATTGTAAACTTCCTTTTAATCCCCTCAAAGGCCGCCTGCTCCACATCCCCCCACCTCCACTTTACGTCCTTTTTCACAAGTTAGAACAATGGTCTGGCATGGTGCAAGAACCTGTCGATGAATCTCCAGTAGAAGTTTGCAAAGCCAAGGAAGGCTTGGACCTCTTTTTGGGGTCGGCCAACCTGTGATACCCTCTACCTTGGCCGGGTCCATCTCTACCTTGCCATGAGATATGATGAGGCCCAAGTATTCAATCCTTGTTCATTCAAACTCGCATTTGTCCGGCCAAAGGTAGAGCTTGTGGGCTCTCAATCGTTCAAGGACCTCCTGGACAACCTGTCGATGCTCTTGGAGGGTCTCGGTGAAGATGAGGATGTCATCCAGGTACACACATATGTGCCCCTCCATGACAAGGTCCTGAAAGATGTCATTCATCATGGTCTGGAATGTCGCAGGGCTGTTGGTGAGGCCGAAAAACATAATGAGAGGCTCGAAGAGCCCTCGGTTCGTGTGGAACATTGCCTTCCACTCGTCTCCTTCCTTAATCTGCACATTGTTGAACCCCCATTGCACGTCCAACTTGGTGAAGTACTTGGCCCCCCAAAGTTGTGCAATGAGTCCTGAGATGATGGGGAGGGGGTATTGGTTCTTCACCATCATCACATTAAGCACCCGGTAATCTTGGACCAGCTGAAGGGAGCCATCCTTTTTCTTAATGAAGAATACAGGGCATCCCATAGGGGATTTTGAGGGATGGATACGACCCATGCAGAGGTTTTCCTGCAAGAACTCATCCAGTTCCCACTGCTTGCTCAGGGAGAGTGCGTACACCTTGCAAGCCGAGAGCTTTGCACCTGGTTCTAGTTTGATCACATGGTCTCACATCCTCTGCTTGGGAAGAGAATCAAAGGACTCTTTCTCGAAGAGATCACTAAAGTCCTGGAGATAAGGTGGGATCATCCCCTTCTCTCTAGGAGGAGTACTCCGGAGGGTTCATTTGGCCAGTTATTATGTGGTTGTGGCTGTGGCGATAGTTGCAATCGGGACATTTGGTGGGGCTATGGTTGCAAAGAGATGGTCACCGGGTTTGAGGAAGGGCACACCATTGTTGGTGCCTTCATAGTCCTCCAACTCATCGACTGTCATGCTCGGAAAGGGGCCTGCCTGGAGAGCCTGGATTGCCATTTCCTCCTGGCATTCCTTCTGCAACTTAGCTCGGCAGGTATGACACTGGGTGGAGCACCAACTCAGTGTGACCTCTTGTGTCCACTAGTCGACTTCGGGGTTGTGGTTGCGGAGCCAGGGGTAGCCGAGGATCATCTTGTGCTTCCCTAGGTTAGTCACAGCAAATACTATGTATTGTTTTGGGAGGCTATTTTACTAATGTTTTAATCTAGGGGGGGAAGATGGGGGTTTTAGTGGAATTGACTTGGGAGTATCTTCGTCATTTGTGACTGAGGTGTCATCATCTGAATACTGGGTTGTATTTTCCACATCAGAGTCTATAGACAGAGCAGCAAAACAATTAAACAAGGGTAGCGAGGGCACATCCTTCACTTGCTGCCTCGGGAAAAATCCCCCGATTCCACTTCTTCATCCCCTTCAGCTTCATCGGTTTCTCAAAGGTCAGCAGACACCATCCAATACTCCAGCATCTCTTCACGCTCCTCTGTGGTCATAAAGCGCACGTCGTATGCCTGGGGGCATTCTCGGGTGAAGTGGCCAGCCTTGCCGCATTGCCGGCATGTGAGGAGCAGTGGGTACTACCATTTGGTCGTGTCGACATCCATCAGCATGGGCCTGGAGGGCAGGATGGAAGGGAAAGGGGCCAATGATACTCTAGGGAGTGTGGGCGCAACTTGCCTAGCTGGGGGTTCAACAAGCCTTCAGTTAGGCTGCGGTGTGTGGGTGTGCGACGAGGAAAGGTGAGGTCCCTGAAAGGCTTCGTTTGCTGCGCACGTAAGGGCTACTGCTCATGTGGTGGTGTACCATGCAGAGATGTCGTCATCCTTTGGCCTCCCATCTAGCACAGTGCAATGTGGCTCTGGATTGTGGGGTTGAGGCCTCACCGGAACTTCATATTGATGGACCGCCCATCCATGTATTCGGCTTTTTTGACTAGGTCCTCGAATTGGTCAATATACTCGTCGACCGATTGCTTGCCCTGATGGTACTGTCGTGACTCTAGTTGGTTTGCTGCATCGGTGGCCTCATGTAGGGGGTAGAAGTGTTGCTGGAAGGCTTCAGCAAAGACCTTCCAGTTGGCATAGAGGGGCCTGGCTGTTTTTGCTTCATGGGCAAATACCCAGCTGGAGAAGGTCATGGCTCTCCCGGTTTTCATAATGGATATTGCCCAGAGGATCTGGGACTGCTCGTCTGGGAAGTCAGTGGTGCAGATGCCAAGATATAGGGTGCAGGACTGCATGAACGCTCGTCCATGTGCACGGTCACCGTTGAACTCGGAGGGTTTGGTGGGCTCTGCCATATGCTTCACAGGCTGCCAAGCTCAGGTCAGGAGGCCTGCTACTAGGTTTGTGGTGGTCACCTGTAGCACGTTCAACCTCATCTCCAGATCTTACTTTTCTCTTCTCTCTCTCAGTAACTCTTGCTCTATACCGACCAGTTGGTCTAGCAATTCTTGGGCCAACGGTAAGTCCATAAGGGATAAGGTGTCTGTATAGTATGAATGAGAAGGGGCTGCCATTGTCATCACTTCTGAAGGAATTTGATTTGGAGTCGGGTGATGGGGCAGCTGGTACTCATGGGAGAGAGTTTTCTACTGTAAGGGCAACCTAAGCAGGTGTTCTACCCTCAGGTGGCACACTGGCAAAGGGGGATCCAAAGAGAAAACTCTAGGGAACCCTTCGCCCACTAACTACTGTATATAAGCACTGTCACTATGGTGCTCGACGCCATGTTGGGCATCATTCTCCGTACCGACTGGGAAGTTCTGCCAGGGTCCTGGCATTGTGAGTGACTGATGGGGGGACGGCCGATAGTTACGATTGGTGCTCCTTGAGGATGACTGCCAATGGTGATGGCCGTTCAGTGGGTATCTCGTTCGGTACTGCCGTGAGTAGGCCGAACAGATCTCGGTCGGCAAGCATGGACCTCGGGTAGGGTGGTGTCGGTCAGGGCCTATTATTGGGGGTTCCCCTGACAATGACCAGATTTAAGCCATTGGATGATAGTATTAAGTCCACGATACCATGCTCTGATTTACTTGGCAGTACTGACTGACCGACCCTTACCCATATCATCCCTCACCAGTGTGTGGCCTCGGCTCGGTACATTCGGTTCATCATTTGGTTCATTATCCCTATCCCACCCTCCTATTCTTTATTATTCTTTTATTCCCTGTCCTTCCCCTTGCCCGTTTACCCTCGGGACACTCACTATTTGTTGTCACTCGGTAGTGGCCCTATTGTTTTATGTTCAGCCACTTTCTATTGTTCTATTCTCACTCACTCTTTTGTTCTCAATCATATTTTCATTGTTCTATTCTTGTCCACATTCCTTGTTCTATTCTTGATCATTATGGACAATACCTCCATATGATTCTTCATACCTTATTGTTCTCCATTCCTTGTGCCACGCTGTTCCACATCTCACTTCTTAACCTATATAAGTAGTGAATGTATGTAGATGGTTCTTCATTCTGGAAATCAACTAGGCTTACGCCTTCTTGTCCTCCCTTCTCCTGTCTAAAGTCCTTTACTCGGGCCGACACTCTCGGCACTCTCCCAGGTATCCCTTCTGTCCCAAATCAGTGGCATGCATGGAAAGTAGGGTGCAACGCACGAGCACGTTGAAGCCAAGCCACTACAACCGGCCTGCAGGACTTGGCCACTTCCTGCCAGCATCGTGAAGCCAGCACTATTACTATGGTGCTCGGCCCACATATCGTTGGCACTTCTGAGGCCTGACAGATAGAGTCAACTTTAGCAGCAGAGAGGAACTTCATGGTTGAAAACAAGGGAGTATTTGGTGTTGTTTGGATAGAAACAAACCTTAATTATGATCATGTGATGTCATGTGATTTTGAGCTCTGTATGTATCATTTTTTGATGAAAAAAATAGAGGGGACAAAACCATTCACATGTTTGATTATTTTAAATAATTAATATCTTGGCCAATATTGAGAATTACATAATCATCCTGGTGAGTGACCTCAAGCTAAGATGCAGGCTATCATGATAAATTATATCAGATTCTGTGCTTATGTGATCATTGCATTATTTGCTACACAATCAAAGTGTTCACAACATTTGAATGGTTTTGTCCCCTACTGTAAGAGCTTGTAGGTAATTCACTCTTAAATGCCCAGCCAAAACATTATAATATTTTTTTGGCAGTCCAGATAAGACTGACAAGGGATCATCCCCTGTTCCCTAACACCTTAGCAGAAACCATGTCTTCTACCTTATGACTGAGTATGTCAGGCATCGGTAATGCCGATAATACTGTCAGGAGTCGGTCAAATCCTGGAGACCGATAGGGGTGGCTTGGCTTCAAAGTACTCATACGTTGTGCCCTACTTTCCATGCATACCACTGATTTCTGACTGAAGGGGTACCCGTGAGGGTGCCGAGGGTGCCAGCCCAAGGGAGGACTTCAGACAGGAGGAGAGAAGAAAAGGAGGCTTATGCCAAGTTAATACCCAGAATGAGGAATTATCTACATGCATGTGCTACTTATATAGATTAAGAAGTGAGATGTGGAACAAGGAATGGAGAACAACAAGGTATGCAGAGCATGTGGAGGCATTGTCCACAATGATCAAGAATAGAATGAAGGAATGTAAACAAGATTTGAACAATGAAAATAGGATAATAGGAATGTGGCCAAGAATAGGACAATAGGGAGTGACCGACTATGAAACAATAAGGTCATGGCCGAGGATAAAACAATGATCAAATGTTCTAAGGTAGAATGGGTTCAGGAATAAGGAGTGGTTGGGGCAGGATTAATAGATGATGAATGAGGAAGGAGTGGATGAGGGATAGGAATGAGAGATGTGGATGGTGAAAGTGCCGAGCCGAGACCGATGTATCAAGTGACTTGCTTGTGGCTTGGTTACTTGTGTGGGGTCATGGACTGATTGCTTGGTCGGCAGTGCCAAGTTACCAAATACTCGGTACATGTACTTGACAGTATCCCCCCCTTAGTGGCTGAACCCATGAAGCCGGTAGGCAGAGATTGAAAATAAGGTTTGGGACACCTAAACGTGACGTGACGTGAAAGTTTGGGGTTTAGTGCCTAGAACACGACCTCCATCACTGTCCAATTGTGCATTCTCTCAATGCAAAATATAAAGGATGGGGTATGAAACCGACGAAGATAATGCACGGATGGCTGAAATGGAGAAAAAACAAGTGGAGAGACAGTAGAAGCGGGAGGCGGAGGCTGCCTGAATTGCCAAGGAGGTGGCCAAGGCTGAGGCCAAGGCAAAAAGAAGCAGGCAGAGGAGGCTGAGGAAAAGCGGAAAGAGGATGAGGAGGCCGTGGCTAAAGCGGCCGAGATGAAGAAGCTGGCCAAAGAAAGGGCAGCAAAGGCAGATGCAAAGGAAGCAACCGAGAAGGCTGGAAAACAGGCAGCAGAAGAGAAGGAAGCCGTGGAAAAGGCGGCTGAGGCGGAAGTAGCAAAAGCTGCAGGAGAGAAACAGGAGGCCGATGAAGAGTCAGCAAAGGTGGCTGCAAAGGAAGCAGCAGGAAAACAGGAGGCTGCAACAAAGGCAGCTGAGGTGGAAGCAGCAGCAGCAATGCAGGCTGCTGAAGAACAACGGGTGGCCGAAGCCACTGCCAGGGAGGCCAACATGGCCAAGGATGTCAAAGTACCCGTGACTGAGGGTACCGAGAGGGCTGGGACTCCACAAGGTGTGGAGGTCCCGGTAATATGTGTGTGTAAGAGGGGTAGGAGTGTGGAGGCAGGGCCCAGTAGGGCTGCAAAGGATGGTAGGCCAAGGGGGGTCCAGGTAAGTGATTTTTTTTTTTAATTTAATTTAATTTAATTTAATTTAATTTTTTATTGATTTTCTTTCAATTAGCGCAAGGGGGCAATGCCCTGAGAGTGGTCCCCCTCTGCCTGTCCACCCTGCAATCACTGCATGGAGCATGGGGATGAATGCAGGGTGCTGGGTTCAGGAGTGGCATGCCGGATGTACAACCGGCAGAAGGTTAAGTGCAGTTTGGCTACACCGTGGGCATCGAGAGCAAAAAGCTGGCCCATTATTTGGGATTCCAAGGAGGAGTCAGCGGTGGAGAGTGAGGAGGAACCTGAGGGTGACGAGGGAGAGGATGAGGAGGTGAAGGAACTGCCGAGGAAGAGGCTGAGGTAGGCTTGCACCATACAACCGAGCAGGAGGGTGCCAGTGGTGGAAGTCCCACAGGCCGAGCCGTCGGGAGGAAGATGGGTGGTGGAGCTGCTAGAGGCACTCCTTAGGGGTCAGGACAGGATAATAAGCATCCTGCTACTTATGGTGGAGAGGGGTTCGGGAGGTTTGGGAGACGAAGAGGGTCCAGAGGAGAACCAGTTGAAGGATGATGGGAATGAGGGAGATAAGGGGAAGGAGAAACAGAGGGGGAATGAGGATGATGATATGGGGGGAAACCAGGAGAGTGAGACTTTGAAGTAGTCTCACTAAAAGTTTTTTTATTATTTTTTATCTTGAGTGAGAAAAATGCAAGAAAAAAATAAAAGACATAAGGGAGGAACAAGCAAGTAGAATATGCCAAGGTTTTCAGCATATTTAGTTGTGGTAAACAGAGGGAAAGAGAGGGTGATGGATGGTCTGAGAGATATTGGGAATGGGTGTGATCGTAAGGTCAGGAATAGGGTGTCAGAAGGTTGATGAAGAGGAAAATTCAGGATGTTCATGAGGTTGGGACAGAGCAGACAGAGGAAGTTAAAGGAGGGAAGTTTTGGGGAGAGGGATGTCTTTGGGAGGGGAGATTGCGTAGTTCAAAGGGTTTCTAGCTAGTCACCACCCACCCCTTTTAGGTAGATGTCCCATCATCTTCTAAGAGTGTTGGCTTCAAGCTGGAAAAGAGTGGTGAGAGCATATAATGTGAATACACAGAACAGATGAAGCAAAAACAGATGGGGATGGATGCCTTGGCCAATGACAGTAAAGCAATCGATCTCAACCATGTTCCAAATTAGACCCCAACAGCGCTCATCCCATATCACCTTCACTGTCGCCACATCACACAGCCAACCATTCTATTCAGTACTTCAATATTCAGACTCCCAATTTGTCATCATGTCTTCTTCAGAGCTCATTCCCATGCAATGCTATAACACCCAGGACACATACATCCAGGCAGAACCATTAACACATCATTATCTTTGCGTACCTCCTCCAGCACATTTCTCACTCAGAAGAAGATCCCATCCAATCTACACTCAGTCATATGTGATAGGAGATGCAGTCTATTTCCCAGAAAGCCAAGAACCATACATATTTCTTGGAATGACGTCTAGACCAGCATATCATGATAGGAGTAGAGTAGAATATGAGGCAGAGTTCAGGGCACCATCTCATTCTGATTACCCCACCCACTCCATTTGACTCACTCTTAAACACAAAATGAGAGTGTATGACCATATACCTATCAGTCCTCCTACTCCCAGACCCCTATCCTTGGATTGGATACTGGAGAAATTGCAGAAGATATGTTGCCTGTGACCTGGAAATACTCCAAGATGACTCAGTACCCTGACTCATCCTAAGGCCCCTCAGGAGTAGTGGACAAGGTTGTTAGACATTTATTGGTGGACTTCCTTATTGTTTCTTTTATATGTTTCCCCTTTTCTTAGCTTGACTCAGACCTGCTTCCTATTCTGTTAGTCTTTTCTCGTTGTTACTCATCATCCTTACCTTTTTGGTTAGTCTCCCCCTATCATAGCCCCTAGCCCCTATTCACGCAGCCTCGATGCTGTACCATTTCTCTAGAGTTTCTCCATAGTTTCCTCTTTTATATACTTTGTTCTCATGCTTTGTCATTTATAGCCAACCTCTCACATCGTTTTGCATCGTTGCTTGGTTTTTGTATATAAAGGCCTCTGGCTCACCTCTGCAATAACAAGTTCTCAAGTTAAAGTCCTAAGTCAAGTCTCCAAGTCCAAGTCAAGACTAGTCTAGAAATGTCTAGACTATTGTACTCAAGTCCAAAGCCAAAGTCCAAGTCTTAGTCAGTGTGACACATTCACGTCACAGGTCACGCATAGTCACAGATCACGCTATGTCTATTTTTATATCATTCATTACATGCCAGATAGTAGCCTCATATGTTACAGACCTTAATCCAGCTGTGCCAAACGACTGCACTAGATCCTGCCAGAGAAAAGGACCGGTACATGCAGGCTTTTAGGTATTAATTACCTAGAGCAACTCTACAGCATGTGGTTCCCATCAATGACACATGATAGGTAACTGATGTGTTTATCACATATGCTGATGCGTGTGATTGTGACACATGATGTCAATATTTGACATATGATGCATGACGGTGTGATGTCATGTGATCTGTATGCATGTGATGCATTCATGGCTTGTGGCTGCTGCACGGGTGGCTCAATACACAGGATAAATAATATACATTCCTACCTGGTTCCAACACTACCATGTACAGATAGGCTCATCGCCACAGATGGGTGGACACTACAAACAGGTGGATGGGCACTACAGGCAGCAACCGGGATGGCAGTATCACAGATAGATGTGTCACTGTGACAAGTGGATGGCAATCAGACATACCAACATGGTGGGCAAATGCCTGGCACATCAAACACAGCCTCCCAGACCTGCTAACATGGTCCTGAACCAGACATGTAACACACAGTGGTTGTAAGGGAGTTGGGTAAGACATCGACCCAAATATAAACTGAACACCGTACCAAGTCAACAATAATGTCAAGCAACATTATGAAGACATACCCTGGGAGGTTAGGGATCTCCCCAGACATAGAAAGGGGACAATTGCTATGCATCTTATTGAACAAGTCCCATCATGCTTATAAACACCCAGTTGAAATCTATCTTGGACAAGCAATGGGCTGCTTTCCTTGGACTCTCATATGCTGACTCAGCATTGGGGCAAAACAAAATCTCATTCTCAATATTTCAAATTAATGCTATTTCTGTATGGGACTCAGCCTCAGGATGAATGCAGAAAATATCTTGCAGTACTGATTGCTCACCCTGACATTCCATCAACTCCTGTTAAACCACCACATAAGTTTTGGATACATCTACAAACTATGAGTAGTGGCGATGTCAAGCTTCGGTTGCTGACAGACTTCGGTACTGCCGAAGGTTGTCGGGTGGACAATGGCCAAGTCCTGCAGGCCAAGAGTAGTGGCGTTGGCTTCAACGTACTCATGCGTTGCGCCCTACTTGCCATGCGTGCCACCAATTTGCAACAGACAGATACTCAGGAGGATGCTGATGATGCTGGCCCGAGTCGAGAGGGGAAGAAGGTAGAAGGGCCTAAGCCTAGTTGATACCCAGAATGAGGAAATATGTACATGCATGTCCTACTTATATAGTTTTAAGAGGCGACATGTGGAATAAGGAATGTGGAACAACAAGGTATGCAGAGCATGCGGTTATTGTCCACAATGAGTAAAATTAGATCAAGGAATGTAAACCGGGATAAAACAATAAATGATAGAACAATAGGGAATGGGTCAAGGACAGGACAATAGAGAGTGCATGACTATAAAACAAGGGTTGCGCACGAAGATAGAACAAGGACAGGAAGTCCCGAGGTGAAGCGGATCGAGGAATGGGCAGATGGTGTAGTGGACGTGCTGAGCAGAGAACGGCGTACCAAGTGACATGCATGTGGCATGGACACTTGTACGTGGATGTAGAATGGCTGCTCGGTTGGCACTTCCAAATAACCAGAACCTCGGTATGTGTACTTGACAGGCGAACATCATCTAAGAAGATATCTGTGCTGCCACAGGCATGGACAACTAGGGCAGAAAACCAGCTGATATCCACAGCTGTGATGAAAATCAACACATGGGGTGTGGCAATAAGAAATGCATGCGACATTCCTTAAAACTGGAGGTTCACTCATACGCTTGAAGAGTGCATGGCAGAGGAATGGTCAAAAGGAGGGGAATGAGGATAAAGAGCAAGATGAGGATACAGAGGGTAGAATACCACTAGATAGTAGTCAAGTGCTATGAAAAAGCCAAAAAGGTCCTTGGTGGACAAGTCACAAAGGGTGATTTCCAGCCTGTGTTTGACCATGTTTATCAAATATTATGTAAAATGTCTGGCATGGAACATTATCATGAGATCATGTGTGGAGAAGGATAAGTAGTGATTGGCACGGGTAACCCTCGGGTATTTTGTGCCTACCCATACCTGTACCCGAGAATACCCGTACCCTTAGCAACGGGTAGCGGGTTATCGTGGGTATGGGTACGGGTACCTGTGGGTTCAATGGGTATTGCATTTACCTGTGACCCACAACGGGTATTGTTCTTACCTGCAGGTTCAACAGGTATTGCTTTTACCCACAACCCACAACAGGTATTGCACTTACCTGCCACCCACAATGGATATAAATTGACCCAATACTGAAATTTAATATATTTTCTTATTATAAAAATTCAGAATTTATAGAATATTACCCCTAATAGTATCCCAACCCATAGTATGCTCCTCCTCAGGATCGGTGACCTCATCCCCCAATGCAGCCTCAATATCGGCATCCTTCACTAAACCAAGTATACTCTAAGATCCAATACACATAAGGGCTTGAGTTGTCTGAGCTACAGCACCCTACCTCAGGTGCACCCAGGTACACATCTGCCTTAGGTATAGATGACATACACACAGAGGCAAGTGCACCTGGGCTTCCCAGGAGGCAGGATGGGGCTACCAGTAACCCCAATGCAAACAGCATCCTACCTCTGATACACTGTTTTGGAACCTGGACAAGACCTTGGTGTTAAAGATATAACACTTCAGTCAAGCACTGTGTGAAGTGAAGCGAGACGAAGAAGAGTTTCAAACCCTGCTGCAGTGCAACTCCGGAAATAATTTAATATTTATACCTTGGTCACAATCTGTGTAATAACTCTAGCAAGCTAATATGACGAGAAGGTGATACATTTGTTAGCAGCAATGAATGAGACTATCAAAGTCTGTAGGTTCAGGACACTTAGGGGTCCAGAGATATTCCAATGAAAGGGAATGCGCTTAGAGGAAAGAGGAAGTAAGTGGACTGAACGGATTACCCAGTCAATGCACTCTAAAATGAGGGTGAGGCGGAGACAGAAATTACAGTGAAGTAATCTCAAGAGACAAAAGAGTCTTTAATCAGGACAATCAACTGATTAAAAACCCTCAGGGGTAGAGATGCAATTGAACTGGACAATCAACAGAACAATCTCACTCTGTAGAATCAGTTTACTAAGCAGGACAATCAACTACTTAGGCTGAATCCAAGATACTAATACCGGACAATCAACGGTACTAATATTATGTAAACCTAGTAGCAGGACAATCAACCGCTGACTAAGAATTACTGAGTCACAATGTCAAGCTGACAAAGGTGATGAAGATGATGATATGAATTGATTGCTTCAAAGGGGGCAGGAAGTGATGAGATTATGAGCAAGTACAGTAGGATTGAAGAATTCTTTAGGCAGCTAATTTATTTATCTCCTCAGTATAGTCAATAGCTGAGATGTATATTCGAAAATATACCTAATTTATTTATCTTACAAAGGAATTAAGAGAGAAATTAGCCCTTAGGCTTTGTACATAATATTATACAACTCACCTCCTCAGTATAGTCAATAACTGAGGAGGGAGGCTTGCGCGGGTCGTGTCTCACCCGCATATACCTTGCAGCCAGCCCTTGACCCTATCGAAGGTTTGAGCCAGGCTGCCGGTTCCAAATCCAGGGAGCTGGCCACGCTAGTCGCGTCGTGCGTGGACAAGCACCCGTAAGTAGCGTACATAGTAGAACACGAATAGCTCCCTCAATAATGAGGGTAAAAATACAAAGAAAATTGAGAAAAATAAAGAGTTCAAAGGCGCACAGAATGATATCGAAATTAACATAATACTACAATATATTGAGATTGTTCTCTCAGGGGTGAGATGCAAGTTTGCACCCAACAGGAAGGCCTCCTTTTATGCTAATTTACAGGCTGATTAGTAAGCTAAGCATCTAATTCTACACCTTCCTAATAGGGAAAGTCTTCCAGAAACTAGTGGTCTGTGCACAGAAGGT
>QLPI01007211.1:0-15070 GCA_003314275.1 Chroogomphus rutilus | reverse complement strand
CCGGCTTCAGTGACCTTACGTGACATGTGACGTATCGCCTCCCGCAGCCCAAACTCCAACAGTCTATCCACTGTTATGACAGATTTTTTAAGAATGAATGATTGTGGGGAAAATGAAAACTCTTGAAGAACTCATGAGCGGTCAGACCAAAGCTGAAACTTAGATTATTATTATTACAGTTAAAAAAACTAGGCTACTTATACAGGAAAAATACGCTAATGTATGGAAAATATTTTCATGCGCGCACGCGTCATGTATGACGCGCGCGAGCGACAACAAATGAGAGAGTCACGCGCGTAAGTGACAACAGTCACACATGTGACGAGTGAACACACGCGCACAATAAAAGTGTGCGGTAGTAAACAGTAAAATGAGAAAAATAAAGAAAAATAATCTCCATATATTTCCAACATCCACAAGTATTAAAATTATCTATTTCGTCATACTGGGCACAATTAGCGGACACAAACACCGCATAACTTCAAAAATCCAAGCTTTATTTTTGTTGTAGATTTGATAATATTCAGATGCGTAGAGAGACCAGTAGGCTTCACTTCTTTGGGAGAAAAATTGTTATCAAGTTTTGGTGGTTCATGTAGTCATTGTGATCGCAACTCTGTATCAAGGGAGGGTGTTGGAATAATTCGACCAGCATGCGTTGCTGTGTCACATTAGTCACACTTTCTTTGTAATATCCCCATTGCAATGAGCCTCCATCCTCGCTCAGGCCAAACAGTTTAATCTGCCACCCTTGTTCAGCACACTTGGAGATTTCAACAGAGGGAACATTGTAGGAAACCTTTGCTTTTGTTCTCTCTTATCATTGTTCTCACAGGCTTGAGCCCACAAATCGTCCAAGGTCGTCCAATCTTATTCTCGCGTGTTGTTACTAGTGGGACACTGCTCACCCTTTGGAAAGCCTTTTCTTTTCTCAATACAACAATACAAGCCTATCGCTAAGGCTTTCGGTAGAAGCGGTTGACATCATAAAATCTGTATAAGCTTTAGTAATCGAACCCGTCACCTCGTCTTCAACCGAGAGGCCAATTGTCGACAACGTCATGATGTCTAGTCCATTTTCTCATGGCATATCTCTGAAAGTCTATCTTGTGCACAACATTTGAAAAGCAGGAAGAGAGAAGAGATAGGGTTCCCTCTTCTAATGTATCTCCATTGTCATCGTTGCCGAGAGACTCAGACTCGGCCAATTGAAAAAGAAGGAAGATCGAAAGGGTACTCGAGACGACAACAGAGATATGAATTTTGAGTATCCTCTTAATAGGCCAAAAGGGTCAACCAGAAAGGAAACACCATACACAGGTTAATATTTTGGATTTCGTGTTCCAACTCACCTACAAAAGCATAGATATGATCCTGTGTTAGCCCGCTTTCTAGCCATTCTTGGAAGTCGCTTGAGTTCCGGCAGCTTTTAGAAAGGTGTGCATCAAATTTACAAGCTTTTTCCGCCATAATAGCGGCGAGCCAGGGGCAAATGCACATGTCTGGACAGATTCACGATATGAAACTGTGCTCGCGGGAAATCCAGGATAATCTTCCTTATTTGAAGAATGGTTTGTGGTGATGGCCCTGGAAACTCCTGAATGAGATTGCTTCACAATTTTTGACCAAATACAAATTGAACCTATCCCAAGTTTGTGCATACCAGCTCATCCCAGAAATTAAGTATGATTTGAGATCACAACATTTCAGGCCATTACTAATGGACAATTATTCCACTTCAGTTTCATACTACTGCCAGAAGTTTTTTGGATCCCAAATTAGGGCTAGGTCAAATGGCAGACCAGGGCAAACATTGAACAAGCCATTTTCAAGGGTGCTGTGTCTGGATTTCTATTGGACTTTGTCAATGAGAAAGTGCCAATGGCACAAAATTACCAAGATAAAACTAGAATACGCGGGTGTTGCTATCACCATGTGAACACAGTGGAGGTCCTTAAATATGTAGCAGAATGAAGATTTGTTCTGTAGTATAGATTAACTAGTGGTAGATAGTAAGTTTGTTTATCTGAGGGCCGTGAGTTCGATTCACATATGGGCTTGCGACTTTGAGTTTAAGGTTAAAAGTGGTGTGCTTCAAGTTTTAACCAGCTTTTTGAATCGTGATTTTTACTTGTATTTTTGTTTTCCTGTATCACACAAGCAGAAATCTTAACAGATTTGAATTTACGGTCATTGCCCGTTTCCTCCCATGACAAATTAAGTGTTCTAAAGGCCCACGCCCTACTTATCATCTGCAGTTTTTAACCACCAGGTACCCACAGAAGGACTACACCAGACAGCATGGATGACAGATATACACGGATATTCCTGCACGCTATGGGATCGCACACAAGGACACCTGGAACCCGATCCCACGACTCTTATACATTGTGTCAGCACGGGTCCAGTCCATATACCCCCACTATAGTGAGTGTGCACTTGTGAAACAAAAGGATACCTGTTAGTTCTTCTCTGTCTGCTTTGCTGTATATAGGTTTGACATAGACTGTGCCGTCCAGGATAGGATGGTTTCGTGACCTTACAAGCGAACCCGGGAAAAAGACAGTATTAAAAACATGGTATCTGTCACTTCCTATGAAGGGTTTCCATGATAGTATACATGTTTTCAGGGTTTTATATTGACGTGATGACGCCTGCCTTGTATTTTTGTGCTGGCTTGACGCGTGACCTAAGGATTTATTGAGGCTCATAGGAGTGCGATATGATTGATTCATAGTCTCGAATATCTGGCGGGGCTTTAGCGTTGCTTAAGAATGACCAAACGTCACCAAACTCTATAAAGTCGTATTGGATCCACCCCGTCGAAGACATAGTTTGGATAATAATGCAGAATTTTGAGATATATCATTGCACGAGCACACGCACCGGTGGATATGTGAATTCATTTGAATGAATAGCGCCGTGCAAGCTGTCCCAATTGTGCGGTCACACCGACATTCAGCTGATTCCAAAAAAAATCCATATTGAGGTTCAGAGTATTCGAGGTGGTCATATGCTTTGCTTTGTTCGCGCCTTCAGGGTCATGCTCAGCAACATCTGGCCTCCTTGCGGCAGCACAAAGTATGACCCACTGTGGATGCCAGGCCTTGCACTTCAACAGCCGGTTCATTCAGTACATCTAACGGTCGTAGTTCTGGATGACTATGCATACGGGAATGCGCAGTGCTAAGAACATCATGACCCGCAGAAGATCATTTGAAGGCAGAATAGATAGCACTGCCTAGTACACCAGGTAACGGCGTGTTGTGGTGGTGTCTCTTGAATCACTTACCTCAACCTCGTATTAGTCTCACCCTGGCTCATTACGAATCTTAATATTCTTTCTGCGCGTTCTCAAGTCATGTGCAGCTGCTGTACAGTGAAATGCTACATGATATTACAATGACGTCGGCTAATTCATTAATCTCCCCACATTTTTCAAGTTCTTTTTTCAGTTTCCCTGTTACATAAATGGAAAGCTACAACTCATCCATATTCTAGGACCTCGACCACTTGCACCTCAGCCTTGTATCAGCAGTTGCATCCCTGTTCGAATATTTGATTTGCCACAACGAAATACAATCAGCGCCACCCTTACCCTCCCCCAACAGACACTGTCAAATCCCATGCCTTTTTCAGTCTGAAATATGTTTTTTTTTCTTCTTCTCCCCTCTAAACCATCAATTATCGTACCAAGCTTAAGTCCATAGGAGACCTTGTCGAGGTTGTTGGACTGGCTCTTGCACGACGTGGCGTTGTTGTCTAATGAGGCTTGAGGTCCTGAGGTGACATGACAACACTGGCATGTTTGGGGCTGTTCTGAATCTCCTATGTTGACCTTTCCTTAATCTTTTCCAGAATCTAACAATAAATCTGTCATTTCTCCCTGCAAGTGTCTTTATACCGCTTCATCATCAGTTCTGTCAATCACTGAAGACGGAGTGCTACTGGTACAGCGACACGTTCTCAGGCTGGGCTACTTACAACCTTACAAACCTTTATATCAATCAGTCCAACTTTCATATCCGAAAACTATCTCACGATATTGGTTTAAAATGACTTGTAGTCATGCCATCGAACTACCATCCCATCTCAACCTCCTATTTCCATTATGCACTCGGCACGCAAGGGGTCATCTTTGATGCGGCACGGCGCTCCAGGGGTTATCGAAAATGTCTGACAGAGCTCAAGTTGATCATTGATTATGCTACAGGGACAGCGCTAGTGGCAGTGCGTGCGTGATTTACCCCCCTTCCCACCCTAGTCAACATATTTCTGCCCCAATGGCACCGGCGACGTCAATACACCATGGCCACAGCGCAGCATCCTCAAGCTTCATCTCAAGAGAGCATGAATATTCACCTCCAACATTAATAATACACGGATATAAATCATCCTCTTTTCTAGAACATCACAGGCCAACACAAGTTCTAATTCAAACCGAATTTTTCCCATTATTCTGTTTCCAAAACTCCCCTAACTTTCATGTCATGCTCAGGGATATCGAGAAAGTCAAGTTCTCAAACAAACAAAATTTATTCCAGCCTGGGTTTATTAGTTCTGTTTTTGAAAACACCGCCAAATGCTGGCTGTGTTCAAAGCTGGGAAATTTTCAAAAATCTGATGTTGTTGAATAGCGCTGTTGCCCAAATCACTGATGTCGTCCCTCGAGTAAAGTGGCAGCTGTGTCGTTGCTTCAAGAAAAGGGGTGTCTGAGTTTATCGGGTGTCTAGGCTCTGTTACTCGATGAAATTCCTTATCCATATACCAAGGACGGCGCATTGTTCATAACCCTAATCGCCTCCTGGATATCACTTTACTATAAAACTAGGAAAATTAGTAACAATAACATCAATAAAAGGAATCACATCCCATTTCCAGTTTGACTCCTCTAATCTCTCGACCTCTAATCTCTCAATAAATACATGAGATTAATAGCATTCCCATATAATATAGAAAATAAGTTACGCTCTATCGGTTGAGCCACCGAGGCATTCCTTTCTTTTGCCACCGTTCTCTCTTAGTTCAGCCCTTCCCTCTCAATTTTTGAAAATTGGCTTTCCAAATTCTGTCTGGTATCAGAAAATAAATCATCAATCATCGGTTACAATCTAAGCCATTAGTATTGGTATTAGAGGTCACTACACGATTTTCACATCTTCGGACCCGGAGATTCTCCATTTTCCCATTATCTGAATTCTAAGGGTCTCAAATTTATATACATTTCTACCGTTGAGTAATTTAATCTTTTCAGTTTGGCTTTTTCAAAAGATGGAATAGATGAAATTTCTCAACACATCTCGTCCTAATAAGTTCACACACTCTTCTCATCGATCCCTCGCAACGACTTTCCTCTCATGCAGTGACATAATTGTCCTCGCCGAGTAAAGGATATATTCTTTACATTCTAAATTACTTTATTAGTTGTAATGAACTGCATGCACACCGATCATATGACCAACACCCATGTGAAGAAGATCGCTCCAGCACCAATAACCAAAAATATTGTTTCTCTCCTTCTCTCACGTTGTTAGTGGTGCGCTCATCAATTGCAGCCTACCGTGACCATCATTATCGCCTTTTCTCATCAATATCATGCGCTCCGCTTGGATTCAAGAGGAAAGAATTTAATTATCGGTCTGCACCATAAACGCCACAAGAAGAGGTCATCGGGGCGATCCAACTCAGTCGCGAAATTGTGATGTAGTATGAAGCTGTGCAAGGGCTTGTGAAGGACGCACGACCTAAAAATCGTGTATTTTTCCACTGTACGTGAGCTGATGTTCGTCTTGCGAGTTGCTTCCTGTTCATTAACATGAAAGTGGAACAGTGTTGGGTCACGGGAAATAGATGATAACCATGAATCACATCGCAATTAGACCAAGCCCAGTCTGTTTCGCATCCTGGAGCCACTGTCTGGGTCCCGCGAAAGGCAGTGGCAGTATATGTGGAGGAGGATGTAGATATGGGAGACAACTGAGAGTAATCCAGACGTGTACCCGGATTCTGTAAACAGAGAGGAATCACCCCAATTTGCAATTTGCCGTGTTCAGGCAGTTGGCTCATACTGCGTAGGACGGACTGCTGTAAACGCAAATTGACAACACGAACATGGAACCTTGAGTGAGAGTAGACGAATACATTTCCTCATAAATGGTGGTGGTTCTCATTATCGGCGGGGGATTCCAGCTGATAGTTCAGTCGACAGTGGATAGAGGCCACTGTCGGAGTTTTAAACCATAATAAGCGAGCTTCAAACTTTCAAACACTCGTCCATCCCTCTTTCTTTTTCAACGTTATCTCTCTCTTTTAAAACTTCTTGCGATTGTAACACAACTCACACAGTTGCTTTGATTTGGCGTGTCGAGCTGCACCAACGCGATTGCGAATCTTGATGCTGGCCTGCCTGACCATTGCTCTCCGATACAAGACCCACTATCCGCTCATCGATTGGAAGAATAGTCGTACTGCAGTCCTTAATCACATCATAGACGAGGTTTCCCTGGTAAGTCGTTTTGTCTATACAATGTTCTTATTATATGTCAGCTATTGTCCGAATTATCAATTCACTTGTTCTTTATACTCTAGGTCTATCTCCCTATTCCTTCGCTGTATTGAGGTGGTATTATTCCCATAGCATACCTACCTGACCAAGCACCCTCTTTCTACTTCTCACATCTACCTACCATCCAACATCCCTGCAATGCCACTAAGACTGCGGATGGGAACTGAGAGGGAGAAGACAAGAACCCCAAAGGCTCCATGCGCCACCCGCTACAGAAAATCCAAAATATTCAGTTCATCTGACTGAGAGAGAGAGAAAGAGAGATTAATCATAGTGGTCTAAGCCCTCGGGACTTACAGTGCACTTCTCCTACAACATACATTGGCTATGGCAGAGTGTCTGAGTATCAGGAGGGGGTGGAATTTTGGAAGGACTGGGGAAGGATGTATGGGTGGCCAGAAACTATGTGAAAAATGCTCTTTCAGATGGGTCCCGCGCACGCATTCCCTCCCTCTTCAAGAAGGGGGCAAACGCTCAGATAGTTTCAAAAGTACACATGGACGCCCATGATGCAGCCTTATACACAGACCTTTGCTTTCTGCCTGGCACACACAACCTCCTCAATCTACCCAAAGACTCTGAACCCTACCCTCTGCCGCTCAAAATTTTCTGCACATGCGCTACATCAAGTCACCCTCCGCATCAACAAAGCCAGCCCTTTCAAGGCCCCAGGAAAGGATGGTATGCCCATTGTGGTCTTGAAAGAATGTGAGGCCCTCCTCGCGTCCCTGCTGCATGCCTGTCTCTTAGCAGTCTTCACTACTGGATACTTCCCCAAAAGGTGACATTCCTGGAAGACGTTTCGTGCCCTGGAAGCCGGGCAAATCCCACTACACTATAGGCAATGCCTGCCGTCCGAGTGAAATCTACCACACAGTGGGAAAGGTAATCTTTGGGGTAATGACTGACATCACAGTGCACCTCACAGTCAGATACAACCTGCTCCCACTTCGCCACTTCGGGGGTCTACCCAATAGGACGACCATCTACTCGCTCTTCTATCTGACTCACTGCGTCAAGGAATCATGGCGCAAGCTAAAAGTGACGAGAATAATTTTTCTGAATATAGAAAATGCCTTTCCCAATGCAGTAATGGATCGGCTGCTCAAGAACATGGCTAGGCTAGGATACCCCTCTGAAATTGTATCATTCTTCGAGGCTATGGTTAAGAATAGGAACCACGCTGAGTTTTGATGACTTGACCTCACTGCCCATTGACATTGAGAACAGTATCTGTCAAGGGGAAACAGCCTCAATGATTCTCTCTCTCATACACAGTTGCGACCTGGTGGCCACATCTCGAGGAAGCGACGACGACGGGGGTGCCTATGTGGACAAGAATTCTTCATGGCCATAGCTGACACCATTAAAGAACGTGACACGATTCTCAACGATATACTGGACAAGCAATCGGCCTGGTTCACGGCCTAGAATTTTCAAAGCCGAAATATCAAAGTTCCAGTGCCTGAGGCTCACAAGGCCCAAATATTTAGCTCCAGCAAAATTTGTGCACAGACAAACCCAGCTAATGATCGAATTTTTCCGCGAGACACGGCTCTTGGGCGTACAGATCGACCAGGAACTACGTTGGGATCAATAATTCTCCAGCAGGCGGTTCAGAAAGCAGAAGGCCTCCGCCGTGCTGTGAACTGGCTCACGCGTCCTTCCTTAGACTTCCCCGTCTGGCGTCTCTATATATTCATGGTACTTCCCAAGCTCGAATACGCCCACCCAGTATTGTATACCCCGGTGCATGAGGACCCCAACACAGGAAGGCGGACCGGGTTGTACCATGCTGGGAGCGCATAGTCTAGCTTGGGAAGCACCACGGATACATAGACACGCCGGACGTGCTGTTCTGGGAGGCCTCAGGAAGGACGCGTGAGCCGGTTCACAGAAAGGAGGAGGCCTTCTGATTTCTGAACCGCCTGCTGGACATGATGATCTCAACGGAGTTCCTGGTCGATCTGTACGCCCAACAGTCGTGTGTCGCCGACACATTCTATGACGAGGCGGGTTTGTATGTGCACAAAGTTATCCGGAGCTAAAACTTTGCGCCTTGTGAGCCTCAGGCGCTGAAACTTCGAAATCTCAGGTTGGAAAATTGTGGGCTGCGGACCAGGCCGGTTGCTTGTCCAGCTTACCGTTGAGCATCGTGCCATATTCTTCAAAGGTGTCGGCTATGGTCATCAAGAACTTGTCATCCACATAGGCACCGCCGTCTTCGTTGCTTCCTCAAGGGATGGCAACCAGGCCGTAGCTGTAGATGAGGTAGCAGATCTTTGAGGCTGTTTTCCCTTGTCAAATACCGTCGTCATTGTCAATGGGAAGTGAGGTGAAGTCATCAAAACTCAGGGTGGTTTTGCTATCCTTCTGCAGAGTCTTGAAGAAAGATACAATTTCAGACGGGTATCCAAGTCTAGCCATGTTCTTGAACAGTCGGTCCGTTACTGCATTGGGAACAGGATTCGCTGTCTTCAGAAAGATAATGGTCGCCACTTTCCGCTTGCGCCATGCTTCTTCACCCTATGAGTCCGATACAGGAGCGAGTTGACGGTCTTCCTGTTAATAAGACCCCCAAAGGTGGCGGGGTGGGAGCAGGTTGTGTCTGACGGTGAGGTACATTGTGATGTCAGTCATTACCCCCGAAATTACCTTCTCAATTGTGTCTAGATTGCAATCGGACGGTAGGCCTTGGTTAAAGGGTACTCGGAGTTTACTGGTTTTCAGAGCACGATGGTCTTCCAGGAACCTCAACCTTTGCGGAAGTATCCAGTTGTGAGGACTGCCAAGAAACAGACATGCAGCAGGGACGCGAGGAGGGCCTCGCATTTTTTCATGACCACGTTTGGCATGCCATCCTCTCCTGAGGCCTTGAAAGGGCTGGCTTTGTTGATTGGACCGGTGACTTGATGTAGCGCATATGCAGAAAATTTGACCGGCAGAGGGCAGGGTTCAGAGTCTTCTGGTAGACTGGGAAGCTTGTGTGGGCGAGGTGGAAAGAATAGGTCCGTCAATAAGGCTGCATTATCGGCGTCCGTGTGTACTTCTGAAACTATCTGACCGTTGGCCCCCTTCTTAATAAAAAGAGGGAGGGATGCGTGCATGGGACCCATCGGAAACAGGGTTTTTCGCATATTTGCCGGCCACTCATACATCCTTCCCCTGATATCCATCTCACCCCCCCTTCTGATACTTAGCCAATGCATCTCATAGTAGAAGTGCACCATAAGTGCCAAGCTCTTAGAGCACTATAATTAATATATATATGGTGTAGTCCTGAAAAACATGAAACTGTGGGACGCCAGTTGTTCCCTCTCACTATTGTCTCCAGATGAATATCCAGTTTCCTATCTTCAAGTCGAGAACTCCACGCCAGTGCACTATCTCTGGCCCCAACATTATTCCTCAACGTCATGTCCACAGTACAGAACGTTAGATTTCAATCTGATTGGTAGAACACAATTCAAAATCGAGAAAAGCACACTCACGAATTTCGCTTACAATACATTCATGTTCGCGCTTTGATTTAGTCGTCGCAGTCATGACTTCTGGTTTATTTGAAGGCACTTTGCACGAGAAACATGTGTTTTATTGCTCTCACAAACTCACGCATCCCAACTCGCAGAGAGACAAGTCTCACAGTTTCGCTTTTCAAGTTCAGTATTCATGAAATTTTGAAATGTGTTTCTCACAAATTCCAAGTCATCTTACAATCTAACTCTTGAATTAGGTGGCACTGAGTCCAATAATCTGATCATGTAAACAGGTGCTCCTCATGGAATTCCGTGATTTCTCCATTCGGCCACATCACTACGTGATTGTGTGGCGTGTCGATCAGTCATACTTGCTTTGTAATTCATCATCTGTCTGTCGCTTGCTGAAGCCTGTAGATTAATCTGTAAAAGCCTTTGAGACTCTTAATCTGTAGTTGGGGGTGGCAGATAGGGTTTCCTGGGGTTTTCCCGCGCTATTATATCGGAGAGTTGGTTGGAGAAATAGGATGATGTCCCTATAGATTTACTGTGAATTTATATATATTTATCTATAGAGAAAGTATTGCCCTATGGCAATTCTACTGGGAGCTCAGTCCCAGGTTTACTCTCCGCTTAGGCACCATACCGGGGAACCGGCCAGGGCGCCAAAGTGTCGGTTTATATGTTTGTGGTTCTCCCACAAGTAAGATATAATATCTAGTAGTATAATATAATATATGTGGTTGGAAATCCAACTGTGACCTGGCCTTGCTGTACGATGAGTAGCTGGTGTCCTACTCCTAAATAGGAAAGTGCGCTCGGCGCTTAACCTCCGGTTCAGCGCGAGGCAAGGATATTTCAGTGTAGCCTAATGGCTAGTGTGATGGGGAGCAAAGATACAATGATAATTGCTTGTTTTTGGTTGTAACTAATTAATGTACTTATACAAAATACAAACTGATTGGTAAGACGAAAACTTCACAAAGTGAAGTTTAGAAGCCGGCCTGATGCGGCCGTGCACGTGGTACACCTGCATATATGCGGTGGAAACTATATAGGTGAAAACTTCATAGGGGAAGTGATAGAAATAGAATAGAATTAGATATAGACTGAATGGAATACCACATGCCAGTGTATCCCCTTCCCAACATGTCCAGATTCTAGAAACAGTTGAGTTATAGTTTACTTGACTTTAGGGGAGGACAAGAGAAATAGAGAGAATAATTTTTTTTGGGGAATATTTTTGATTGTATTTATTATTCTAATACAAGATTTATTATATAGTAAATTTACCTGCACACGTCCCTTCCCAGAGATGCGTTAGCATTGACGCGTCAATGACGACGTGCATGTGACTCGAGTGTAGTACCCATGTGACTCGATACATGTGTGACATGTATTCTGTGTGTGCGGTAATGATTGAGTGAGAGAGAAGTGGGAATTGTGTCTGAATCCACAACACGCCCCTTCAAACCCTGTCAATTCCGAGTGACGAGGATTTGATGGGGGTTGCAATTGTATGGCAACATGATGGAATGATGAATGAGTTGAATGAGACTGGAATTGCGCCCCTTCAAGTACAATGTGCGCCCCTTTAAGTGTGTGTATGCGTGCCCCTTTAAACGTGTGTATGCGTGCCCCTTGAACATGTGTGTGTACGCCCCTTTTATGTCGACATGGCGTAGTTCGAGATTGTGCTTTGCCGCGAGTGCCAGTATGATCCGGATGGACGTGAATCTGATTGTTGGTGAGTATGTCTCGTTGAAATCGATCCCCTGGATCTGTGAGAACCCCTGCGCAACAAGACGAGACTTCAACTTATCGATGTGTCCAAGATTGTCCCTCTTCACTCTGAACATCCACCTGCTCCCCACTATGTTGACTTCCGGCGGCTTCTCGACGAGGGTCCACGTGTTGTACCCCCTCAACGTTTCGAACTCCTCGTCGCACGCTAACTTCCACTGCGCTGCATTGGACAGGGTCATTGCCTGTTTGTAGTTGGCCGGTTCGTCCTCAGCCAGTACGACGAATGCTGACTTGGCTGTCGTTGAGGTCAGCGTTCCGTACGCTAGTTCGTCAGCGTCTGCCATCAATATTATGTTCCTCCTCCCCCTTCCGTACGCATTGTTCGTGGGGTCGAGCCATGGCCCCTTTGAGAATTCTTTTGGCGCCCTTTCTGGCTCCTTGATGTCCAGGTCTGGCTCTGCCACGATCACATCTTCTACCTCTGCCTCCTCATGTCGCTCTTGTTCTTCAGCCTCCCCCATTCCCTTGCTGTTGTCCTCTATCGGGATCGCCGGCTCTGGTATTTCTGGCCAGTCGCGATCGGGTGCTGGGGTTGACGCTGGGGTGAAGGTGACGTGGGTCTTCTTGGTCCAGGGCTGTGACTCGTCGTCGTCGTCGGTGGCATGTATGGTGATACGTTCTATATGTCTAAGTTCGTCAAATATAACATCCCGTACCTTTATCACTTTGCGAGTGTGTGGGATATAGACTTTATATGCCTTTGAGTTGTCATAGTAGCCGACGAAGATGCCCTCGATTGACTTGAAGTCCCCCTTGCGTCTTTTGTCCTTGGCTATGTGTGCCCAGCATTTGCACCTGAAGGTTCTGAACCAGTCGATTCTGGGGCGCGTTCCCCAGAAGGCCTGATGTGGCGATTTCCCAATGCGTGTATGCAGCACGCGCGTCCTGATGAAGTTGACGGTGTGTATGGTCGTGACCCAGAATTTCTTTGAGAGTCCCGACTGGTGCTGCAGGGTAAGTGCGCCTTCTTGCAGGGTTCTATTGTACCTTTCTGCAATCCCGTTGTGTTTGGGGGTGTATGGCGGGGTGGTTTCATGGATGATGCCACTATCTCTACATAGTTGCTGAAACGGTTATCCCATGTATTCCCCGCCGTTGTCCGTCCTGATTCTTTTGACGGTGGCTTTCTTTTGTCGTCCCAACCATGTAATATAGTGGTTGAACGAGGCGGCGATTGTCGCGCTTTCTTTGTTCTTGAGAAAGTCGATTTTCACGTACCTGGAGTGGGAGTCGATCCAGGTGATGAAGTAGCGGTAGCCATTGAATGACGTTTCAAATGGCCCACATACATCGGATACTACAACATCCCCAATGTCAGTGGGGAGTTCCTCAATGTGTAGGAATGATGATCGTATTTGTTTGCCAAACGGGCAATCGGTACATTGGGGTATAGGCCCGGAGTGGTCATGGGGGATGAACCCGATGGCCGACTTCTGCCTCTTCATATTCTCCATCGTCCTGTAGTTTGTGTGGGCCAGACGGTGGTGTCACAGCACGATGTTAGACGGTTCCCCGGAGAGTTTGGCCGTTTCCGGCACGTCACTAGCTATCCTGACGGCCAAGAAGGCAAAGAGGTTGCCTTCATTGAAGGCGTAGGCGATTTTTCTCCCCACGTGATATAGATACATGCGATCTGTGTCGAAGACCGCGCCGACGTTGCCCTTGTTCATCCTCCCTACTGAGAGGAGGTTTGTCTGTAATTTAGGGACATAGATGACGTCAGTCAATGTAACACGGAGATCGGGGAGTGCGTATTTTGGATCAGACATGATTTTGATCCGGACGATGCCTCTTTTGGTTGCGGTGAATTTGTTGCCGCTTGCAGTTTGTATGGTAACCGGGGGACAGTCTTTGATGGACTGGAATAAGTTGATGTTGCTGCATATATGACTGGTTGCGGCTGTATCGGCCAGCCAGTAGTGCGCTTTGTCCTCCATCGACGTGAGATTTTCCGTCGTGATGGAACTGAAGACCGGCCTGCCTATAGGGGACGCGGTATTAGTGACGTTAGCTACGAACAGCATGTCCTCGTCGTTGATCGTGACGTTGGTCTGTATATTTGCATCCGCCCCCCTGAATCTGTCTGCCGGTGTTGCCGGTTGGGGGGTTGCTAACGGGTCGGGGTTCTGTTGCGCTGGCTGGGGGGCTGGGTTGTGGTTCCCCCTCCACTGTGGCAGTCATGCTGATCCTCCGCCAGGTGCCCAACATTTGGCAGCGGAGTGGCCGGGTTTCCCACAGTTGTTGCAACAGTATGTTGGTCGTTCGTTGCCCCTCATGTGCGGCGGCTGGTATTGCTGGGTCTGTTGACCCTGCGGGGTTGCCTGGGGTACTGGCACTTGTTGCTGGTTGCCTGGTTGCCGCTGGCTCAGTTGGTTCGGGGGTGCCGTGTTGTGCAGTTGTGTTGGTATCATGGGGGGTCACCTCTGGGGTCTATTCTGTGCGAGGAATGCAGTTGCGTCTTGCTCCTCTATCTCTTCAGAGTTGATCCGGGCCTCGTAAGATTCTAGTCACCTTTCGACGTCTTCTGTCATAGTGGTGACCATCTCGATGACGTGTGTGACCGTCCTCCATGATGCGGGGACGTTCTGGAGTAGCTTAGACATGTGATATGAATCTACGATGTTCTCGCCCATTGCGGCGAGTTGTTCTCTGAGATCAGTCATTATGGTGATGTACGATCTGACCGTCTGCCCCTCTACCATGCGGTAATATTCGTACCGCTTCCTGACAACACTGACTTTCCCCAGGTCTCTCGATTCGAAACGATCGATCAGCATCTTCTATGCATCCGCAGCGACCTTTGTTTTGCATATTTCAGTCTGTATAGCTGATGATACGCACATGAAGATCTGGTAGTATGCCGCGGTGTTCCTGGTTTTCCAGGCTTTTTGGAGTTGTGCGAGTGGCGTGGGTCCTGTGGCAACGGTGGGGTTAGCCTCCGTGCTGTCAATGATTTCTTTGAGGTCTCGTTCTGCGAATGTCGCCTCCATCCTCCTCTTCCATGTCGCCCAATTGTCCTCGTCCAATTCCGGCTTTATTTCCTTGAATTTATTAATGTCATGCCTAGGTGGTGAGTGAGCCATTTGTTCAAAAGCCTGAGACTTTTAATCTCTAGAAACAGTTGAGTTATAGTTTACTTGACTTTAGGGGAGGACAAGAGAAATAGAGAGAATAATGTTTTTTTGGGGAATATTTTTGATTGTATTTATTATTCTAATACAAG
>QLPI01007210.1:0-29573 GCA_003314275.1 Chroogomphus rutilus | reverse complement strand
TACTATGAATAATTATATGAGCGACTGAGTGTGTCATACCAGAACTGATGTCCGCTGGTCCAGCAGGTGCATCAATACTAATACAACCTCATACATGCCCTCACAAACCATGTCATAGAGTCCATATATAAACTCAACGGGGTTTGATGATAGCGTCCGTGTGAACCAACTCCTCAAACTCTCAAAATTTTCGCCTGGCATGTGATATACCTCGAACGGGATCCTGCAGGTGATTCTGCTCGCTGCAATGAGTTGCAATATCGAAGGATCCCTGCAATAAAGCGATCAATATTTGTGACACTGAATCACTAACCACAACTCACATGATATCTCTGCGCAAAGAGATGTCTCGTTCAAACTATCTGACGATTAAAAATGGCGAAGAGTCTGGAACCAAAGAGCGACTTACAAGGGTTGTCTTGAATTGGGAAGGAGACCCTTGATACGTTTTGACCAGAACTATTTGACCATCAGGTTGTTTCGCTTTATGCAGCTTTACTATAACAAAATTTGTTCGGTCAGGGTAAGGTTTTAGATAGATACGCTGTTGATTGATCGTCTGCAGGAGGTTAATATCATTCCGCATGTAGGTGAGTATCTAAAATCGGACATCAGTACACTGCGTTTCCAAAGACTTCAATGGTACGTGCATCTGGCTCATCCAAGGAACCTGAGGACATGGGCATTGGCTGACTATTCACACCTTCAAGGTGCATGTGCTGTTAGAGGGGAATCAATCGCTGGAATAAAGATAATCTCACTTCCTAGATGTATATTCACATTTCCCTTGGCATCTGCAATAGACAATGTGACTTGTTTTAGTACATCGTATATACCACATTGTTCAACAAGCCGGTTCACATATTTGGCTCTCCTGCATTTTGAAGTTTATTGACGGCGAAGATGTAGATTGTGCTTCTGACATAATGGTCAGGTGTGGAAGGACAGAAATTCAGGGATACCAGATGGGACATACCTGGATCCATTTCACCGCTTGGTTTCTGGCTTTGAGGCACTCTTATCCTGCTGCCGCTGTTCTGCTGCAACCGTAATACGCGTTTAAAAATGTTCAAGATAGGAAGAGAGCTGTAGTGTAAAAACACCCCGGCGCACATTAAGAGTATCGCAATAAGAATTATTAATCCTTCATGAAGGAAGAAACGGGAAGCGAACAGAACACGTACCCCGCATTTGATTCATTAGCATCCAACTTTATTTGTTTCATTCGCATGATTGATGGTGCATTTGACAGGCGACTCATGAGCGTTGAGGTTCGTGTAGCGGTGGTAGGAGGTAATTGTTCGGGAGGATGATTCGTTGCAGCAGATATGACAACCCTTTCAAGGTCTGCGTCACCGGGCCATACATCCGAGACAGGTTCACCAGCAGAATGTGGATCAGAGTCCTCGAACACCTCACAAACCTTATGCCCTATTGGTCCCTCCGCGTTAGATACTTGATTCTCCTCAGGCTGAGGGATATTCGAATTGTGGTGTTTACCTCTCAAGCGAAGGATAGAACTTTGAACATTCATGGTGAAGGGCGGTGGCGAAGGATTGAGATGGTTCGAGAGGCAGAAGCTGGTGTTATACACGAGTTGATAAGGGCTGTGCAACTTGGCGCTGAAGCACAGCGCTGTGCCAACATCTGGGGGCAGTGCAGGCTGAACGGTCCGACTTGAACCATATTTCCCGTAGGTAAGCTGTCGTTGTTAAATTCCAAAGCTTATACGTGCCACAGGAACACTCATTGAGTAGCGCTCAGATGCCTCGATCAGGTCAGAGGAAATGTTATTTATTGCTATATTTACTAGGCTTGGCTCACCATTCATCATATATGACTCCTGAACATGTACTTTACTGTAAACGAGACATTTTTAAAACAACGTGAATTTCCGAACCGTTCGTTACCTCGCGCGCCGAGGATGCAGTGTGACGTGCCTGTAGAAGGCGAATTAGGAGAGAGTTCAGAAATAGCATGACACATAAAGAATGAAACGCCCGACTGATACCAGTGTTAGGGATTGCTTAATAGTCTTACAACTATGGTAATAAGCGGTCCTGGAACAACGAGACGATATCAAGGGGCCAGCCGATGCCTGAGATAATGGGACAAATTATAAGTGAGCAGTTATATTATATAACTCTTGAAAGACACCCATGTCGATGGTCTCGAGTTTTGTGTCAGGGAGCGCACGCCCAGAAGACCTGCAAGCTCAAAAAATGATTCACAAATCTAGAGTGATTTAAAAAAAAAAAATCAAATTAGGAAACAAAATGAGACTTCCACCAATATTCTTCAATGAGCGAGATCGATATTACAGCCTCGGCTTGTCCTTTGTGTTCGAATCTTTGAACAGTGCAACGACCATGAGATTCTAGATAATACCAGAGATTAAATATATGCTGCATAATTGCATGGATACACTGTCAAAAAGATATTTTGCGCTCCTTCTTGAGTGACCAGCAATTTCTAGTTCTGGTTTACATAATTAGCACTCAGCGTGACATGAAAATTTCTCAGTCACCGGTGCTTATATATTACCCCTTCTGTAATCAAAGGTAAGTTGTAAGCCGCCTTTTTATCCGTCCATATCGTCTAGATGACTCTTGTTCGGGTAGAATAGTTGCATTAATATCTTCTTCGAAGGTAAGATATACACGCTCGTACATGAGCCCAAATCCCGTCCTCCGTCAGGCCAGCCTCGCAGGAAACATCACGCATCTCCTCGACCTCACCAAAGCAAATCTGAACGAGTCCTGATACAATGGACTTTATCGTCGTTCCTAAGGGATCTCTGTCAACTTCATGTTCCAGATGACCTATTACCCGTGTCCCTTTTATGAGTATGATGAGAGTATGAAATTTTTTCTTGAGCATTCGAGATGTGGAGGTTCTGCAGAAGACTCGCGACCCCGGCCGACTCAGGATGCAATCTTGATATTGATGTGTGGCATCATATGCCAGCACGTTCTGTCCAACAAGGCGTATAGGCAGTGCAGGTACGTGTTTGAGATACTGGAGTTTCAGAGAGGACCACTGGGGTATGTGTTTTGACGTTGGAGGTTCATACTAATTTCTGGGTCTGTTTAACAGGTGGCTGATTAAGTGCTTTCCGGTTTTCCTAATCCATGGGTGCGCACTCTCCCTTCTATCAGGTGAATTGTGCTAATAGTGAAATGGACGTGTTTGCAGCTTCTAGAATCTCCGGATTCATGGGAAAATGCTGATCACTAAAAGGCAAGGTGACAAGGCAAAACCTCCGCAAAAGAGTTTCAACTACAGGGACTCCTTCGATCGTTGTTTATATATGCTGTATGCTCGTCAGTTTTTTTTTTCTTTCTTTTTTTTCCTCTCAATTTTATGACATTTTTCAGTTATTTCATACATTTGTACTATTGTGTGCTTCTTTTCTCACATTATTTGTATTTCTGGCTTTATATTCAAACTCTACTTGATTGTTTTGCTTATCTGTTTCATATCTGTTTTATTAAGAACGGCATTCGGGAGCTTGTTTCGTTGTACTTCCTCACATAGGATGCGCAACGTTTAAGTACCGCAGAAAATCTCCGGATCTAGATATCTTCTTATAGAAAATTGATCTAATTTAATTATCCGTTAACTCATCTTCGAGCCCCACCTGCCTTCCTCCATAGGTCCGGTAAAATAGCCATGGAGTCTTCCCCCGAAGCATCTTATATCATTAATGGTGAGTCAAGAGCCTAGTAAATATAACAATACATAACATACCTACGGGTAATATGTTTGAAGTCGGACCGTGCAACCTGCACTGCCCCCAGATGTTGGCACAGCGCTGTGTTTCAGCACCAAGTTGCACAGCCCTTATCAATCCTCGTATATAACACCAGCCTTCTGCCTCTCGAACCATCTCAGTCCTTTGCCACTGCCCTTCACCTCATGAATATTCCAAGTTCCACATATTATTTCAGAGATAAACACCACATCTCGAGTATCCCTCAACCTGAGGGAAATGATGTATCCAACGCGGAGGGACGAATAGGGAATAAGATATGTGAGGCTGCAGAGGGGTTCGAGGCCTCTAATGTGAACGCTGTTGTTGAACACGACTCGGATGTATGGCGCCGAGACTTAGTCATGGAAGGGGTTGCCATATCTGCTGCTTCCGACTATCTTCCCAACCAACTAATCCCTACCACCGCTACACAAACCTCAACTCTCATGAGTGGCCCATAGAATGCACCCTCGATCATGAAAAGGAGAATGCAGATCAGAGCCCTCGAACAGCTCTGCAGCCTCACAAACCCTATGCCCTATTGATCCCTCCGCGTTGGATACTTCATTCTCCTCAGGCAGAGGGAGACTCGAATTGTGGTCCTTATCTCCCAAGCGAAGGATAGAACTTTGAACATCCATGAGGTGAAGGGCGGTGACGAAGGATTGAGATGGTTCGAAATGCAGAAGGCTGGTGTTATACACCAGTTGATAAGGGCTGTGCAACTTGGTGTTGAAGCACAGCGCTGTGCCAACATCTGGGTGCAGTGCAGGCTGAATTGTCCGACTTCAAACAGATGTCACGTAGGTAAACTGTCGTCGTTAAACTCTCAAACTTATACGTGCCACAACAATCAATGAGTAGCACTCAGATGTCTAGATCGGGTCAGAGAAAATGTTATGTATGGTTATATTTACTAGGCTTGACTCACCATTCATCATATAAGATGCCGAGGAGCGAGACTCGAGGAGCATTCTTACCGGACCCATGGAGGAAGCCAGGCAGGGCTCTAAGATGAATTAACGGACAATTAAATTAGATCAATATTCGATAAGGAGGTATCTAGATCCGGAGATTTGTGCCAGAGAGCCGTGCTTAAACGTTCCGGATCTTCCATGCGGAAGCATAATTCAAGAACACAAAGTGTAGTTCGGGATCCAGAATATTAAGGGTATATATCAGATATATTATTGTATACAAGCTTCTGAATTCCGCTCCTAATAAGAACAGATATGAAACAGATAAGAAAAACAGTCAAGTAGACTTTGGATATAAAGCCAGAAGTACAACTAATGTGAGAAAAGAAGCACAAAATGATTCAAATGTGTGAAATAACACATTAATGCCATAAAATTGAAAAAAAAGGGCGAGCCTACGTCATATCTAAACAACCATCGAAGGAGTCCCTGTAGTTGAAACTCTTCTCAGCAGGTTTCGCATCGTCACCTTGCACTTTAATGATCTGCATTTTTCCACGAATCCGGAGATTCTACAAGCTACAAACACGTTCATGTCACTATTAGCACAATCCACCTGATAGAAGGGACAGTGCGCACCCATACATTTGGAAAACCGGAAAGCACTTAATCCGCCACCTGGTAAACAGACCCAGAAATTAGCATGAACCTCCAACGTCAAAACACATACACCAGTGGTCCTCTCTGAAACTCCAGTATCTCAAATGCTTCCCTGCACTGCCCATACGCCCTGCTGGACAGAACGTGCTGCATATGGTGCCACACATCAATATCAAGATCACATCCCGAGTGGGCCACAGTGGCGAGGCTTCTGCAGAACCTCAACGTCTCAAATACTCAACCATATTGAGAAATTTCATACTCTCATCATGCTCATAAAAGGGACACGGGTAATAAGTCATCTGGAACATGAGGTTGTCAGAGATCTCTTAGGAGCCACGACAACGTCCATTGTATCAGGACTCGTTTATGTTGACTTTGGTGAGGTCGAGAGAATGCGTGATGTTTCCTGCGAGGCTGGAATGACGGCAGAAGGCGGGATTTGGGCTTATGTACGAGGGTGTATATCTCACCTTTGAAGAAGATATTAAAGCAACTATTCTACCTGAACAAGAGTCATATAGATTATATGGACGGATAGAAAAGCCGCTTACACGATGAAAGAAGGGTAAGATATAAGCACCGGTGACTCAGAAATTTTCATGTCACGCTGAGTGCTAATTATGTAAACCAGAATCAGGAACTGCCGGTTACTCAACAAGGAGTGCATAATATCTTTTTGACAGTGTATCCATGTAATTATGCACCAGAGATTTAGGACGTGGGGCTGCCAAAGAGAGTGGTGCAGCAGGGTCATGAGCAGGTTGTTGGAAAAGCAAACCGCCGCGCCCGAAATCCCCGATTAGTAAGCAAGGCCATTATTGGCCGTTTTAGGTCTTGCGCAGGTGCAAGACATTCTTTTATTCTTTTTTTATTATATGATTTATTGTCTACGAAAAATATAAGTAGTTACAGACCATGTACAGTCTCCCTCAGTGGTTTGACATCGTGCAAACACTGAGGTAAGACATTATCCGACTCCCATACTATATTTTGCTTACCTGTATGCTACAGTAATATTGTCATATAGGTAAATATCAGTGGTTTGACATCACGCAAACACTGAGTAATATTGTCGTATAGTCTATCTATTGTAACAGGTTATTGGGCCCCGCTCCTGCTCACATACTGAAGAGTTATCTCCTGAACCTTCCCCACTCCAATGTCCACAACAGCTTTAACCACCACCAATATCCTCCCATCCTCAGTCCCAAAGCTCATGCCAAATGGTTTGAACTGGACAGCATTTACCATGTGCTTCCAGGATGCCATCGAGGCCAAGGGCTTGTGGGGATATTTCGATGGTACCGCTGTCTGTCGCCCTCTCAGCTCACCTCCCACTGCTAAAGAAGAGGCGGCCCTTGCTCAGTGGACAAAGGATGACTGTTTAGCAAAAGCCCTGCTCACTCATCCTATCCTGGACTCAACCCTCATACGAGTTCATAGTAAAACGTCCCTTAAAGACTGATGGGACCTAATATGGACCGAGTACTCAACTAAAGGGGCCTTTGCTCAGGCCGATTTGCGCTCCCAGTTTATGGAGTCGAAATGTCCTGACAAAGGAAACATCCGTGAATTCCTAGATAACCTCTGAGTCAAAAAAGAGGAACTAGCAACTTATGGGGTAAACATCGAGGAGAAAGACTATCGTTCCACCATTATCAAGTCCCTACCCCCTCACCTATCTTCTTTTGCGTCGAATTTGCTTGCGGGAGCTAAATTATATAGCTCATCAAAAATGATTGACCCAGACGAGCTCATTTCACTCACATCAGAAGAGTATGAGTGTCACCAAGCTCAACACGCTCGTCGCAATGCAAGCACCCCTAAAGGAACTGAAAAAGATGAAGCTCTGTCAGTAGCTTTAAACAACAAAGGGGGATGCACTTTGCGAAAAGTGCCTGGGACATGTTGGAACTGTGGAGATAGAGGGCACTACAGGAACAAGTGCCCTAAACCTACGCGCATTACTGGAGATAAGAAAAATGACTCACAGACGAAGAGCGGCACCGCTAATGCTGCTGTCGAATCCGATCTTGAAATCAAAAGCACCTTTTTGGCCAATGAGCTCTTTGAGTCTGACTCAGAGCTCCCAGAACTGGTGTCAGTTTCAGACTCTGACTCTGATACCGAAGTTAAAGAGAACAGCATAGAAGACTGGTTCTCCGAGATCAGCGATGACCCTGACAGTGAAACAGAGAAGTCACCTGCAACTGATGAAAGCGATAGATTTTCACTTATCAGTAATGACTCCAACCTTGCCAGCATCGATCTGGAAGATGCACATGCTGTTTGCATTGAAGTTGACAAACCGACTGCAAACTCACCTTCTATCGAAGTGTACGACTTGGGGTGTACAAGGCATATCACACCCTATCGCGATGAAGTCCAAAACTTCGTCGAAATTCCTCCTAAGTCATTCCAGGCTGCAAATAGACAAAGTTTTAGTACAGTAGGAACCGGAGAAATGGTTATCGATGTACCAAATGGTGTTGATGTCTCCAAACTGAAGCTCTCAGAAGTTTTGTACTCACCTGATGTGGGTTACACGCTCGTGTCGGTCGGACAACTCGACAATGCCGGTTTTGCTGTGACATTTGCAGATGGCAAGTGTGTTATACGAAGGGAAAGAGGTGAACAAGTTGGCACAATCAAGAAATCCGGACGTGGCTTATACCGAGTCACTCATGAGTGCAATACAGCAAATTCTGCAATGGAGACACTCACTTTGGACCAACTCCACCGTCACCTAGGTCACATTTTACTTGAAGCGGCCAAAAGACTTGTCACCCAGGGTCTTGTAATGGGGATCAAGCTAGATGGCTTACCTTTGGTGGACCCCTTCTTTTGTGAATCATGTGTATATGCGAAAGCGACCCGCAAGTCCATTCCCAAGATCCGAGAAGGCAAGCGTGCCTCAAATTTTGGCGATGAAATACATAGCGACCTGTGGGGACCAGCCCCAGTTGCGACAAAAGCCGGAAAGCGTTATTATATCACATTTACAGATGATATGACACGCTTGACTCACCTATACCTTCTGCACACCAAAGATGAGGCCCTTGCTGCCTACAAAGAATATTTTTCATGGTGCGAGACACAGCTCAATGTGAGCATCAAGACCCTACATTCAGACAGAGGTGGAGAATACCTAGGAAATGATTTTGAGCGTTACCTCAGGTCAAAGGGGACAGCACAAAAACTTACCATACATGACATCCCTCAGCACAATGGCGTAGCTGAGCGACGCAACCGAACAATTGTAGAGCGTATAAGAGCACTTTTGCATGCGAGCAGCCTTCCAAGATTTCTGTGGGGGGAAGCTGCTCGTCATGTAGTCTGGTTGATGAACAGGACACTCACCAGGGCTGTTGAAAATAAAACACCTTATGAAGCCACGCTTGATAAGAAACCGGATTTATGGGATGTGTGCGAATGGGGAGAGAAGGTCTGGGTCCGTACCGAGAGTGGAGACAAGCTAGGTGGACATGTAACTGAGGGGTGCTGGTTAGGCATCGATGAACGCAGTAAGGGTTCTAGAATTTACTGGCCTGACAAGCAAACATTTACCGTGGAGTGTAATATCTACTTTGATCCATCAGCTTCTCGTATCGAGGGGGAGGATTGGCAGGTAGTCGAAACAAAAACTGACTTACCAGTATCCAAACCAACTGTTACCGCTGCACCCCCAATCACTGAAACGAACCCAACTGATTCCGAGAGCGAAATACCTGCAAAACGTATACACAAACCTAGTCAGCGCATCTGGGACATTCTAGAAGGTCACAGCACCTTAACTCACAGAGTATCTGACCCTGCTATCGCAACAGGAATCCAACTGCCCACTGTCACCGAGAAAGCTACTCAAGTTCTGGAGGGAGAAGGATTAGCTGATTGGATGATGCTAACAGAAGACGCAAACGAGTACTCACTAGTGGCCGAAACAAGTGAGGTTGAGGCCATAGAGCCCCGATCATTGGCAGAAGCGAGACGCTGTCCAGACTGGGAGCTATGGGAGAGCACTATATATAAAGAATTAGCCATACTAAAGGAGGCTGGGACTTGGGAACTCACCGATCCACCTAAAAATGCTAACATCGTCGGTTCAAAGTGGGTCTTCCGTGCCAAAAAGGACGCTGCAGGCAACATTGTTTGCTACAAGGCCCGCCTTGTTGCACAGGGTTTTTCCCAGGTGCCCAGTATCGACTATTTTGACACTTTTGCTCCCATCACAAAGCTAGCTTCAATCCGAACTGTGCTAGCCCTAGCTGCTGCAAATGATATGGAATTGCATCAGATAGACATTAAAGGCGCATACTTAAATGGCAAACTCACCGAAGACGAAACCATTTACATGGCACAGCCACCTGGCTATCACACTCCAAACTCCTCAGGAAAAGTCTGCCACCTAAAGAAGACATTGTATGGGCTCAAACAGTCAGGAAGGCGATGGTATCAAAAACTCGTTGAAATAATGACTCACCTCAACTTCACTCGATGTGATGTTGACCAGGCCATGTTCTTTTGCAAGAACAATCGCAAGTTGACCATAGTACTGGTTCATGTTGAAGATTGCACCATTGCCACATCATCAGCCGACCTGATTGTTGGTTTCAAAAAGGGCATAGCAGAACATGTTGAAATAACTAACCTGGGCGAGTTGCACTGGCTGTTAGGCATAGAAATAAAATGAAATCATGAACAACGTACCATTCACCTGTCCCAACAATCGTATATTGCCTCAATTCTGCGCCGGTTCAACTTCGATGAGATCAAGCCCATGTCCACACCCATGTAGCATGGACTGCTGCTATCCATGGCTGTGACCCCTAAGACGACAACTGAGTGGGCTATGATGCGTGATATGCCGTACAAGGAGGCAGTTGGTTTGCTGATGTATGCTGCACTTGGTACCCAGCCTGACATCGCATTTGCTGTCCAATCCATGTCATGATTTTCAATGAAGTACGGACCTGTTCACTGGAACGCTGTCAAAAGGATCTTTCAATATCTGAAAGCAACAGCTCACCTTTGGTTAACATACGGCCACGGAGATGGAACCTTGACAGGGTACGCCGATGCTGATGGCAGCATGGCCCCTGACCAACACGCGATCTCCGGCTATGCATTCAATATACATGGAGGTGCGGTATCCTGGAGTGCGAAAAGACAAAACATCATTTCACTGTCCACAACTGAAAGCAAATACGTTGCAGCGACTCATGCAGCAAAGGAAGCATGCTGGCTTCGCTCCCTCATAAGACAATTTTTCGATGTTGAGCTTGCGCCTACGACCTTGTTTTCCGACAACCAATCCGCCATAGCGCTAGTGAAGGACCATCAGTACCATACTCGTACGAAGCACATAGACATATGATTCCACTTCATACACTGGATCGTCGAACAAGGCACAATTTACCTCGTGTACTGTCCCACCGACGATATGGTGGCCAATATGTTGACTAAAGCTTTGCCGTCCACGAAAGTAAAGCATTTTGCCGTCGAACTTGGGCTATCAACAGTTTGAGGGGGAGTGTTGGAAAAGCAAACTGCCACGCCTGAAATCCCCGATTAGTAAGCAAGGCCATTATTGGCCATTTTAGGTCTTGCACAGGTGCAAGACATTCTTTTATTCTTTTTTTATTAAATGATTTATTGTCTACGAAAAATATAAGTAGTTACAGACCATGTACAGTCTCCCTCAGTGGTTTGACATCGTGCAAACACTGAGGTAAGACATTATCCGACTCCCATACTATATTTTGCTTACCTGTACACTACAGTAATATTGTCGTATAGGTAAATATCAGTGGTTTGACATTGCGCAAACACTGAGTAATATTGTCGTATAGTCTATCTATTGTAACACAGGTGTGTCAAGTGTTTGTGGGGTGTGTTGATGGTAATGGATTTCCTCAAGTATGGTTATTGTTTTTGGTGTTGCTCACCAAGCCCTACCCACTGTGAGATCGTCGCTACCCACGCATCCGTCAGCCCTCAAATTTTCGCTGTGTCATCCTTACTTCATCTTCCCCCCAGTTCAACCTGCAGTTTTACTACACATCCAGTCCCCGGTTCAAACTTGTGGCTTCAAAAAACTTCCCTGGTTGAGGTTCTCCCACCGTCATCGTTGCATCGTAGTTGCCATCCCTGCTCCGTTGTGACTTTCTCATCTGCTCGTTCATCGAAACCTCGATGTCGTACTCGACCTCATTTTTCTTTTGCAGATTGAATTTATCTCTGCATTTTCTCCGATGCCCAATTGTACACTTCATATTTCAGTAACAGTTTTGAGAGAAATATAAGTGAGAACAGATGACATTCCATCATCATCCCAGGATGGACAGACATAGTTTCAGGGATATTGCAATCATCATCAACCATGATCCGTACACCATTCACCACAGCTTATCACAATCTACTCGTCGATCATGCTATATCTGGATCCGTTCCTTTGAATCAGCACTAGCTGTGTCTGTGCCTGATTTTATATCCCGCAAACAAAACTATATATAGAATGGAATATTACTCACGACAAAGCGTGACTATTGTTTATGAGAATCTCCCGGAGGATGTCCGGGGTCATGCCGTACGTGAGACTCGATAGGCGTTCTCCCCAGACCCATGAAAGTAGCTTGAACTCTTACTCTTTACTATTATCAGGTTGCTGGTCATTAGAACAGAGTTGTTCTGATTAGAGTTCCTTAGTTACGCCACAAATCAATGCTAATTTATGTAGTTTGGTGTAGCAGATTAGATTTTTGTGGGTTTTCCCAGGGAAGAATATTGAATTATTGGCTCTATAAATAGAAGAATAATCCCATCGATTTTATCGTGATTTTTATTGTATTTGTTGCTAGGTAAAATGTTGCCTCATTGATGATCTACTGGGAGCTGAGTCCCGGGTTTAGCCTCCGCTTAGGCACCGTTCCGGGAAACCGGCCTGGGCGCCAAAGTGCCGGTTTATGGAATTGTGGTCCTCCCACAAGGTAAAAATAATAGAGAGTGAAATGTAAAAATATTATTCAGTATTGAGAACTTAACTCTTGGTCCAGGGACTGGTACGATGAGTTTCTGGTGTTTTCGTCCGAAATAGGAAAGTGCGATGCCCGGCGCTTAACCTTCGGTTCAGCGCGGAATGGAGTTTTGGTGATATTTCGAGTTTTGGTGAGAGTGGGGATGTAGAAAAATGATTTCTACTTGTCTATAGTTTAGGTAGATACATCTAGGTATTTATAAGAAATGAAAGGGCTATGTAACCGTGAAAATTTATCGGACTGTAATCGGAGGCCATTCTGATACGGCCGGGTGCATGATGGAATGTGGGTATGTGGGCAAGGAAAAAGATTTTGGGCCGTGCCCTGGAAAAAGATAGAAGAGTATGAAAAAGAATCGTATTAAGATTGCTTGCCCATCAGTGATCTCCCATCCATCAGCCCTGAGGAACTATTTGGATTCTTGGGTCAGGTACCAGACCATGTAGGTGGTATTCGTCCATAATCGTCCCTAAAATCACGAAAATATTCCTGTAGGTCCTTTGTATTGTCTTTAAACCCTGTGAGAAGTTTCCCCTTGAGGGGAATAGAATTGGGGGAAATATTCGGGTTTTAGTGTTGAAATGAACAGAAAAATATGTATATCCACTCAAAAATTGCATTGGTTCTAACAATTTATCTAATGTTTACTGTTCATCATGCCCTTCACCCAGTTCAGACCTGTCGTGCTGAGAGTGACAGAAGTGGCCCTGGCAATCAGGCAAGCGCCGCCACTCGGGCACGATCAGGGATATCAGATCGAATAGACCTGGATCACCGCAGACTCGGCAAGTTGTTAGGGTTATTCCACAGAGGAACAAGATCCTAGAGAACATATTAGATTAGAACTTCTCGACCCTCATTGGAAGTTGACCACCGCACCAATCAGGGCTGCGGCACCGATGGAATATGATCACGTTATTAGATTTGATACGTGGCTTGGCATGGTCCGTGCACATATTGCGATCGCATCGATCAGGGTCGATCACAGTCCCCAGTCACGTGGGCATCGGAGAATGGCAATGAATCCGGTATACCTTGGCATGTTAAACCGGCCCGATATTGCCATGGCATCTATCAGGACCCCTGAAAGTGACGGTCAAGGGTTGATCCGAAATCCAGACGGATTGAGCGATTTTTGGCATTGAGGTCGGAAACTTTTGCCGTCCATGTCCGGACGAAAGGACCAAAATGACCTCAAGGCTGGTACGGATCCGGACGAGCTGGTATTTTTGGGCTTGTGGCCGGATCCCAGATCCGGATGGAAGTATGTACTTAGCATGAAAAATTCAGCGGTGGCCCAACAGTCTGGTGGTTAGTGGCCTACATGTGAAGCTTAGGTAATTTGTTGCCAGTTTAAACATTCAAATATAGCATCATGTTATTTTATTTTATTTTTATTCTACTTTTTCGGCCTTTTAAAAATCAGTTTATGCTAAGGTATAATGGCCAGATCCTAATCCGGATGGAGACCTTGCTAGTGGTCAGAAGGGTGATCTCAGTCTGGACGGACTGTCTCCTCTGGTATTTTAGTCCGGACGAAAATGAAAATCTCTGGTATTTTAGTCCGGACGGAAATGGAAAATTTTGGATCAACCCTTGACCGTCACTTTCAGGGGTCCTCATCTATCACATTGGAATATGATTGGGTACATCTAGGCAATCATACCAATTAGAGTTATGCCAAAACTCAGATTAGATTAGACTTTATCGGCTTGATCCGGCTATGCCACAGGGACGCCATATTGTGCCTATTATGCCATTCCAGCGCCACATGAATCATCGGCTGTGATCGTGAGAATGGAAAGCCGGGGGACCACTTGACCACAATTACGATTCTGTTCACCCAGATCAGCTTCAGAAGTTGATGTGTGCACTACACGTCTGTTATATCGTCTCTTATACTCAAAATACCTGGCTATCACTAACCATAAAATACCACTCCACACACCCCATTTCCACCTCTTCGATTACTCATGTAGCATTTGGAGTCGACGATGGACAGGAAGGATATACCATGGAAGGAGATACTATGATGATGATGAATTATTTTCTGGCTGTCGTTTGAAATATCCACTGTTCGTTCTTTGATATGAGCATGACAACTTCAAAAACCATTGAATAGTCATCTTTGAGTTCGCAGATGTATATGATTTCCATGGATTCATCGGCAATTTGTATTTGTTTTTGGCTTGAATTTACTCTTAAGATGTCTTTTGTGGAATTTCGACCATAGAGAGACAATGGAAACATATAAAATTATTGTATATCATACCCCTCATGAACATGGCAAGGGTGGAGAAAATGTAGAGCACGAATGTCATCTAACAGTGGACCATATTTCCTGTGAGAAAGAGCCCTTCTTGTCTCAAGTTCCGAGTGGGTGGTAATAAAGTGGGAGGAAGGATGTCCTAGATTGTACAGAATATGGAGTATGCTAGGAGGGCTTGTGTGTATACCTAAGAGAAGGATGAGATGGGGATTTGAGCTAGGGGGCAGGTTTTTGATCCAAGTTAAGCGACAGGGTATATGGGGAAATGGGATGGCCAAGTTCAGTCCAAGCTAACTTGTGAGGCTCATCGTCAACCCTACCGAGCCGATCCTGTTGTGTAAATGGCTCCCATAAGATTTGTTTCAGGGTCAGTATCATCGAAGGACTGGATGGAACTCTGCGAATCTTAGGTCCTTATCTCTGTTCGACATCCCCACCATTCACACTCTACATCACACATGTACCATTACTTCTTTGAATGTGATCTCTGTGATTAACCCCAAAGAGGACATGTCATCGTGATCCAAGATCATGATCAACAAAGGGAATCCATGTAGCGTACCGAATCAACTCGGTCCCAGTTCAATGGTTGAGTAGGTCTAGCAAAAATTCATTTCTGATCTCGCTCTAAGAATGGAGAATCCCTGATACAGGATAAAAGGTAATGTGTTCCTATGGGATAGCCAATCAGTGACATTAATCTGATCGGCATATTGGAGGATGTGTAATAAATGATAAACACTGTAATATCAATGGCATCGTCGGTGGGGTCACTGGATTTGGTATATTGTAAAAACTTTGGTACTTCCGTGGATGATCATGTAGAGCTATCGCAACTCAGACCTAATCAGTTCGATTGAGATACCAATCTGCTCTTGGTGAATATATTAGATAATTTAATATCTTAGACTTTAGGGTAGGCAAATAGATATGAGGGGAAAATAGAGGTCTTAGTGTTTAGTCTGTGTTCTAGCTTTAGATAAAGGCTTTCTGTTTTCAACTTGTTGTAAAAGTTTATTGCAATTTATTGGGAGTGAAGTTTATACGACTCTATACACTCTAGTTATATAGTAAGTATAGCATCTACTCGACGCTGCGTATGCCTGCGCACGCCCCTCCTAGAGGTGCGTGTGGTTCTCATCCATGACGTGTAGTAGGTGACTGACGCGTTTGTCACATGTGCTGATGCGTGTGATGCGTTCATGGCTTGTGGAGGCTACACAAGTGGCTCAATACACGGGATAAATAATACATATGTCTACCTGGTTCCAACATCTGCAATGCCTTAGTATAGTGTGACACATTTTGTATGGTACCATATCACCCTTTCTTCGATGCCTGGATGATTGGGGTTTGGTTTGAATAATTGGGGAGGGTCAGTGGCTCCACGCTGATTAGGCAGATGCACCAACCATGTATCGATGTGACACCACTCGCAAGAAAAAAAAAATCCTGTCACCCCCTATCCACTCCTTAATCTGTTTCCCCAAACAACATGATGGCCACTCATTGTCCTGGCCACTGCCATTGTTTTATGTTAAGTCATCCTCTATTGTTCTATTCTCGCCCACCACTTCATTATCTTATTCTCAGCCATACTCTATTATTCTAATCCTGCTTACATTCCTTATTCTATTTCTGATCACTGTGGACAATGCCCCCATGTGGTTTCTTCATACCTTATTGTTTCCATTCCTTACGCCACCCTGTTCCACATCTTGCTTCTTAACTATATAAGTAGCGGAATGTATGTAGATAGTTCCTCACTTGGAATATCAAATCAGTTCACACCCCCTTGTCCATTCCCTATCTCTAAAGTCCTTCGCTTGAGCTGACGCCCTTGGCAGCCCTCACGAGACTCCTCCCACTATCCAAATTAGTGGCACGCATGGAACAGCAGGGTGCAACGCATGAGCACATTGAAGCCTAGCCACTCGGCAATGATTTGCAGGACTTAACCAATATTTCGGCACTACCGAATCCTAACACCTGCTATATGATGCAATGTCTTGGGTGATGTAGTTGTGGAGTGGAGCTATGTGTTATAGGGAAGTGGATAGAAAGAAAGGAAATGTATTTGTACGTGCAGGTGTTTCAATTCAGGGATGGTAGCTGGGGTTTGACTCGGTTCTCGGTTGTCTCGGTATGTGTCATGATGTAGAATGTAGGGGATAAATGGTAAACTTGTGATAATATGGATGGTAGCCTTGTGATGGATATGTCTTGCATGTTTGACTCAACTCGGAATTGGTTTGGGTTGATCTTGTGACTCGTGCATTTGGGAACTCATTGACTCGTGACTGACTCACATGTATTGACTTGTTGAATTGCACGTGTGTGTACTCGTTGACTTGTGCAGTTATAGACTTGTTGACTCGCATGTGTGTAAACTTGTTGACTCGTGTATGTGTATGTGTAAGAGAGTTGGATAGAAATGTGGTGAATAGGAATGTGGGGGAATAGTGGATGTTTGTGATATTTGCCAGTTTCTAACAGACCACATACTAGTGAAGGTTGACTTGTTACTGGTGTGGGGATAAAACAGTAAGGGACATTTGGTTAGTACAACCAAGTGAACTGAGGCTTGGAATCATATACTTGACAGACAGTGAGATCATTCAGCTGGTATTACTGAGTAAACCAAAGCTCAGTATTATGTACTTCACAAATAAGAAGCAATTATAACTATAATTTCTGCCCTCAATTCTACTAGCTATTAGGCTATAGCTAAGAAACAGGACGTTACCTTTTGTGCAGAATTCGATAGGCGATCAATATGGAATCTTCCCGGGTCATCTATTCATGAACAGAGGGAACTCACACTCGGGATATAAATTAGAAACCCAAACCAAAAAAAAAAAACCCTGGACAGATGAAAGCAAAAACAACATACACAAGTTACAAAAGCACAAGCAAGATATGAGAAGAGGCAAAATGTGGGGCCACAAAACAATCGGCAAAAAATGGGAAAGACAAGAAACAAATAGCCAAACAGAAATATAACAAGTAGATAACAATGGTGAGGAGCTGAAACAATGGCGGAAGACATGACAGAAGGTCAAGCAATACAACGTCAGGTTGGCCGCAAAATTCGGTGGCGAATTCATTTAGTTTTTTTGTTTTCTTTTAAGGGACCGTTAGACGACCCTTCCCGAGACACCACACTGCATCACGGCTAAAGACAGCAAGGTTGAGGGGAATCCGAGGATTCCAAACCGTCCAGATCGTGCAAGGAGACAGGACTGGAATTTACTCGTTAAATTATGCCAGACACTGCCCTAGGTTAGCAAGTCCTCACAAAGTTGAGAGCGCAGTGGAATTAGACTCGATTGTGCGATGTATTGTGTGCTGCCTGCAGTGTGTGAGTTTTTTGAGCTGGCAACTAGGAGACTGATGATATGGACTGGAAATATATCTACGATATCAATGAGAGATCTTGTGCTCAAGTACTCCATCCATACTCACCGCTTCCGAACTATCCTCTCAGGAGTGTTTTGATGTTGGTGAATATCACAGTGTTGTGAGATGTTAGTGAGATTACAGAGATACATTCAATGTAAACATGAAAAACGATGTCAAGTACGATGGAGAGCATTCGATGTATGAGCAGACGAGCAAATCGCAATGGAGCAGTGATGACGACTATGATGGAAAGACGAACAATGAAGAGGATAGGACAAGAGGAGTGGTCCATATGATGTACCAGGTGTACCAAGCTGAGCACGTCCATTCTTCTCCTTCGGCAATTCGGATCAGATGGTATGCGTGCCGAAGGTTGATTTTTGTATAAATTCGAGCTTTTTGGGGGGTGTCTAGTAGGTCAGTGATTAGAGGGAGAGGGTACTGGTCCTTCTTGGTCACTTTGTTTAGAGCTTGGAAATCAACGCATAGCCAAAGGGAGCCATCTTTCAGACAAATAAGATTGGCGCTCCATGTGGGGAACGGGAGGCCCTGATGAACCCCATGTTCAGGTGTTCGTCAAGGAACTCACGCAGGGTTTCCAGTTCTGATTGTGATAACGAGTAGAGGGGTAGATGAGGCATCTTGGCGCCATCTTCCAGGGTGATTTTGAGATTGTAGGGTTGGGGTCCTAGAGTGTCAGCTTTTGTTTTGCTGAAAATGTCAGCAAATTCGTGATACTCTTTTGGGACATTTTCGAGGTCGACCTGATCAGGAGAAACAGATGGAATGGATGGGGCCTTGGCCGATCATGCTGAGACGGCATCGATGGCTGAAAGGTCAGATGGAAAACTTGCAAACCTTCTAGTTTGCAGGCTTGCGCAAAGGCGGCTGCATTGACTAGGGCTATCCACAGGGCTTCTAATTTCAGAGAGGATCCTGGTTGAGGCCGTGGAGCAGCAGCAGGTGCCGGCTGAACTGATGGCTTTGGGACACACCTAGGGTCATTAGCGGTTTTTTGGAACATAATACTGCCCAATACCCAATCAATCAACGGATTGTAGCAGGTGAGCCAGTTGTGACCGAGTACTACTGATACAGATGAATCTAGTGACATGACGTACATATGGATAGACTGTAGTTGTCCTGTCAGAAATTTGATTGGTAGTTCTACAGATTTGATAATGACTGCATTAGTAGTGCCATCAAATAGTTTAAGGGGAATTGAATCCATGGAAGTGGTGGGGATCTTATGTTCCCGAACATAGGAAGATTCTATGAAGCAGTGAGTAGAACCTGAATCGATCAGACATTTAAGAGGGGTTGCCGAGGAACTCGGTATCAGAATAGAAGATAGAGGGATTATCAAGGAATTAGGATTAAGACGGTGAAACAACATTGACCCATTTATTGTATTGAAGCCAAGAGTTTTAACCAGGAGTTGTATGCGTCGTAACGCGTAACTTCTGGTCGAAACGCAGAGAAGATACTGGTTAGATGTAACAATGGTGCCAAGGAGAGTTTGAGGCCGGGCGGGTGGGCAGATAATCATGACTTCACAGTGGGTGTGTAGGGCTGGCGGGTAGGGTCAAAAATAATCGCCATACTTCAGGAATTCCATTCTCACAAACACATGACCCTCCTTCCCTGCACCACTACCTTCTGCCACCCCACCCATAGCCCCTTAGCTGCCCCTCTGCCCCTAGCCATACAATTGTGGTGCAGCGGCTGGTCGTCCACCCCAGAGCTCTTGGGCGGTCCTTGTGCCTTGGGCCTACATGAGGAGTTGGAGTTGGATTGGCAGGAGCACGGAAACACAGTGACGGCCATTCCAGGGCCGCTCACCCAAGGCTGGGCCCGCTGAGGTGAGGATCAGACCCGCTGAATGGAGGCCATCTTGGAGGTGCATGGTCAGTCACGCTTGTACGTCATTGATCGTTGACTTTGGAGATAAAGGGACGAGCGGCACGGATGGGAAGTTGTAGGTAACAAATATGGACGCAGCTGTTTGAATTTGAGCATAGCATTATTGAATTGAAATTTGAGAAACGATTACCTGGCAATAGAAAGAAGAGCGAGGCCATCTCGCATTTCAGTAGAAATGGAACGGGCATTCTCAGGATACCATATGACATCATCTAGCCATTGGGGATTGGGGTCAAATGAGGCACGGAATCTGGTTGTAAACTCTGATACTCCTGATTCCCGGGTATTTGGGGCATCATTCTTTGAAAAAACGTACACATTGGGATTTGTCACCCCGTGATGTGCTCCAAAGTCCCATTGGGAGTCAGACCATTCATGTCCAGGCACACTGGGACTGTCCGCCTGTGTCAGCCTCATGTAACATTGGCGATGTATTCCGGTAACTATCTCATGCTGTAGGTCAAAACTTGTTTCGACGCTTACAGAGATACTAACCTAGTTTCAGCTCATGGGGTGGACTAGAGAGCCCATGACGGTCGATAATGAAGCACGCATGGTCACGCAACCACTTCCAGGCATGTGTTTCATGCAAATTATTGTATCATAAAGAAATAAGCATGTCCATTGACGCGGGGATAGCGAGAGGGGCGAATCTACGATGAGTGGTTAACAAGAGAGACACGAAAGTAGAAATGAACTCACCTGTGCGGTTGGAAAGTCTGACCTGCTTGGCTCGATATAGCTTCTCCGGGGTTGTTCTCAGGGTATTTACTGCCATAGTAATTCTTCTCATAATTCCAGGACAGTGATCCAGTTTGTCCTTGCATGTGGTTATGAACATTTTCGACGATGACAAAATTACCATTTTCGTCAACATAGCCAATGTCACCCAAACAAACCCCATGACTGGCAGCACTGAATGTAGTTGGGTCTGTCAGATAGGGTTTCCTGGGGTTTTCCCGCGCTTTAATATCGGAGAGTCGGTTGGAGAAATATGATGATATCCCTATAGATTTACTGTGAATTTATCTGTATTTATCTATAGGGAAAGTATTGCCCTATGGCAATTCTACAGGGAGGTGAGTCCGGGGTTTACTCTCCGCTTAGGTGCCGTACCGGGAATCTGGCCTGGGCACCAAAGCGTCAGTTTATATGTTTATGGCTCTCCCACAAGTAAGATATAAATTATAATGATATAATATAATAGTTGTGGGTAGAAACCCAACTGTGACCCGGCCTTGCTGTACGACGAGTGGTTGTTGTTCTGCTCCTGAATAGGAAAGTACGCACTCGGTGCTTAACCTTCGGTCAGCGCGAGTGATAGATTTATAGTTGTAGCCTAATGGCTAGTGCAATGGGGGAGCAACGATATGTTATAATTGCTTGTTTTTGGTTGTACAAACTACTAGTACTTTATATGAAATAGAGAAACCTATTTATAAGTGAAAACTTCACGGAGTGAAGTTAGAAGCCGGCCCAATGCAGCCGTGCATGTGCTACACCCGCATGTATGCGGTGGGAATGATATAGAGGAAAACTTCACAGGGGGAAATATAGGAATAGAATAGAATTAAACATAAACTGAATGAAGAAACCACATGCCAGTATATCTCCTTCCCAACGTGTCCAGATGAGGTGAGCTGGCCCTTGGGGTAGGCATGGGGCCGGGTAGACAGTGTGAGGTAAAACCCACTCCTAAATCCACAAAAATATTCGTGGATGTTCTTCATAGTATATGGAGCCTCGATGTAATGCTGCATCTTGATTGGATAATGGTTGGGGGAGATATACCGGTTTTAGTGAAGAAGAATATGTATAATGACTCAATGATCCCTGGTTCTAACACTGAAACTGTATGGCATGTAACGGTAACCCTGCGCAAGCCAACCTTGGTCAAAAAATGCAGCCCCAACCATAGGAAGTGTGATTTCGTCAAATCGACTTCCAACAATGTCCACGAGGTCTTCAGTGTGGTGCGTCCATAATGAGGAGCAAAGCATGAGCATTCCCATCCAGGTGACGGGGTCAAGATCATGTCGGTTCAATTCATCTTGTATTACTGACGTTAGAAAGTTAACCCTCATTTGAATTACAGTGTTTTTAGCAGACTACCATCATCCATGAGCATGATTGGGATCATCTATCCGCAAAATTGGAAATTTACAGATAAGTGCCTCTGTCTGCCTGATAATTCACCAGCATATATCAGTTTCCACTGGGGTCAATCATATCCTCTCTGCACAGTAATGCAAAGGGTGTCACCCTAGAGATTGTCAGCAAGGTTCGATTCAGAAAATGGATTCATTACCATGCGAAAGAAAGGGACGAGAAATCCTCCCAACAGTTGAGACTCTTCCAATTCCTAGTCATGGATAATGCCATAAATAATTATATGAGCGACTGAGTGTGTCATACCAGAACTGATGTCTGCTGGTCCAACAGGTGCTTCAAGACCAATACAACCTCACATATGCCCTCACAAACCATGTCATAGAGGCCACATATTAACTCCACGGGGTTTGATGACAACTTCCATCTGAACCAACTCCTCAAACTCTCGAGATTTTCACCCAGCATGTGATATACCTTGAACAGGATCCTGCAGGTGATTCTCCTTGCTCTAATAAGCTGCAATATCGCAGGATCCCTGCAATAAAACAATCAGCATTTGTTACCCTTAATCTCCAACTAAAACTCACATGATATTGTTAAAAGAATAACTCACAACCCTATCTTATCTCGTTTATTTGTGACCATTTGCACTCACACTGTACAATCAGCTGAGTTTGAAGTTAGTAGTCCTTAGTCACTCACTTCGAACTCCAGATCACTTGCTTTTGTTGAGACACTAGGCCAGACTGCATCAACGTAACCTTAGTATTTCAACAGGTTATGGGCCCCACACCCTAGTGATCTCAAATCAACTTCTACCGGATCAAATCAACTTCTACTGAACCCCCAAAAACTCAAAAACTATACCCACACTACCTCCTACCACACACGTCTAATCAACCCCTGCTTTTTCAAAACTTAACAACCGGAACTATGCCTCCTAGAGAGACCAGACGGCCTGGGGTCAAAAGCAAGGGTGGTGGAGGATAGTGAGCGGGGATGCAATCCGACCCAATGTCACTGATGAAGATGCCTATCAGAGGTGGCTAGAGAAGGTAGACAAAGCGGCAGGTGAGATCTACCTTGCAATCTAAGATGACCAGAAACATCATCTCTCTGGAGTTCTAGATGACCCAAAACAAATGTGGGAACTGCTAGAGCATGGTAATCAGTCAAAGAGACCTGGCATGCATTTCAATACATACAATGACCTTTTCTCAGTTCGAAAGCACAAGACCGAAAGCCTTGAAAGTCTAATAGCCCAAGTCGCTGAAAAGATCAGAGCTATGAAGGATCTCCACCCTTCTGGGGTCACACTTGCTGACCTCGATAATGAGCTCCACTCCATGGCTCTAATCTGCACACTTCCTGAGGAATACTCCTTGTTTGTCTCATCACTCATGCTCATTGACAACCTTGATCGTGCAACAATTCATGAGGCATTCAGAAATGAACAACTTAACCGTGAGCACAGCCCTGGTAATCCAACTGATGGTGTACAAAATACTGCACTCACCGCTAGGTCTAATTCCCTGACAGTCAACCTTGTGTGCAACTTCTGCGGATATCAAGGCCATACTCAGGCCCAATGCAGAAAATACAGTGCTGCAAAGGTTGATGCATGAAAACTGAAGCACCGTCACGGAGACAACAGCAATGAGAACATTGTTTTGGCTCCATCACCAAGGCCTGAAGCCACAGCAGCTGCCAACACACCTGGTGTAACAGAGTTTGCTGGAAATGCAAGTCCCCTTGTTTCTCCACACTCTGCCCCATCACCAAACACTCACTCATCGAATGCAGACACAGGGGCCACATCTCATATGATGCCTCACCGCCACTGGCTCCACAACTATGTGCCACTATGAGTCCCCATTTGTCTTGCAGACAACACTGTGGTTTATTCCAAAGGTGTGGGCAATGTGGTATTCAAACCAATTATATCTGGGAAGATGATGAGAGCTGTTGAATTTACTCGAGTTTTACATGTTCCAGACCTACAAAATAACCTCCTCACCATATTGTACTTATCTCGGAAGTGAGGCATCCATGTTCATATCTCACCAACAGAACTTTCTATGAGATTCTTTCTTAACAGTGAACTATTGCTTATTGCACCTATCAATCCCGACAACTCAGCTTTCCTTGCTGGTGAGACCAAAGTGTTCAGTGAACATGCACACCGGTCAATATCTACACTACCTCCTGACCGCAACCTCTAGCATTGTACTTTTTGCACCATGGCCATGATGTAGTAAGTAAGATTGTTAGGGATAACCTTGTGACAGGGATGTATATTGACATGCAGACAAAACTCCAACCTGTATGTGAACCCTGTCTGGCAGGACAAATGAACATACTACACTTCCTCAATTCATCCAGCCATGCAAGCGATCTACTTGACCTTATTCATACAGACCTCCATGGTCCCTTCAGGATACAGATGCACTCGGGGTACTGTTATTGGATTCTCTTCATCGATGATCATATGTGTTACCATGAAAAATATTTCCTCCATAGGAAAGATCAAACCTTCGATGCTTTCAAACTATTCAAGGTAAAAGCTGAAAACCACTGGAACCTTAAAATCAAAGCTATGATTGATGATAAAGGGGGCAAGTACATGTCAACTGCATTCCTTGCTTTCACTAACCAATGTGGAATTCAATGCCTTCACACTGTGCAGAACCGCCCACAACAGAATGGGGTTGCCAAATGAGCAAACTGTACCATTCAGGAACATGCCATGGCCATGCTTTACGAGGCTGGATTACCACCCACATTCTTGGGCAAAGCAGTTAATGCCTATATGACAGTACAGAACAAATGCCTGACAAACTCCCTATTAGACAAAACACCCTTTGAACTTTGGCACAAATGGAAGCCAGACATCTCAAACCTCAGAGTCTGGGGCTACTCGTCATACGTTCACATCCAAAAGGACAAACGCATAGGAATTGGGTTGCACATAAAAAAATGCATCTTTATCGGATATCCAGAGGGCTACAAGGCCTGGAAGTTCCACAACCCAGTAACAAGGCATATAGTGATCAGTGAATGTGCTAAATTTGATGAACACTATTTCCCTGGTCTGAAGCATACCTGGAGCAAGCCACAGACAAGCGGATCCTCTCCCCTCATTGTATCAGAATATAAGACACCAGTTACACCTGTATCAGACCTCAATGGTGATGATGGACAACAAAACTCACGAGAGGCACCTTGACTACCACCACCTGCACCGCTAACTCCTCTCACAATTCACAACTCACCCTTGCTTTCACCTCAAGAGGAACCAGACCCTGTTCCCTCATCTCAATTGTCTCCAACCTTACCTGTCACCCAGATGTCGCCACTACCTCCATTGTTGTAACGTCAAGCAGCCAACCTGTGAAAGAATGCCAGCATGGCACCAAAGAACTGGTGGTTGACCTGGGAGCCAAATGCAACAGTTGATCACGTGTCACAAGGAAACAAAAAAAATGTAATGACAAACAGGGGTGTGCCAGACAGTTCTACTAGTGATACTGAGAGCTATGACAAGCATACCACAAATGCATTGTCAGCCTGCTATTCTGATCTGCAAACTGTCAAAGAAGCCATGAGATGTACAGACTCAAGACAATGGCAAGAAGCAATGAATGCTGAAATGAACAATCACCTTGAGAATGGAACTTGGGAATATGTTGAGCTCCCTCCTGGAGCTAAGGTCATTGGTTGCAAATGGGTTCTACGCCTCAAATACTTAGCTGATGGCACTATAGACAGATACAAGGGACACCTAGTGGCAAAGGGGTTCACACAGCACCCTGGTTTTGAATATGCTGAAGATGCAACCTTCTCACCTGTCTACCACTCAGCCTCTCTCTGACTGATCCTCACACTAACAGCCCAAAAGAACCTTCACCTACACTCAGCGGATATTTCACATGCCTTCATTCTTGGAAAAAAACTTAGAAGAAACCATTTATATGCACCAACCAGAAGGTTTTTACCAGGGTGGACCAAATACCTACTGCGCAAACCACTTTATGGCCTAAAACAGTCTGCACCCAACTGGAATGACAGACTTCATGAAGTGTTGACAACTATGAAATTCTTACGCTGCAAGGCAGACCAAGCGGTATATATTTACAGTCGAGGTGAAGTGTGGCTCATAGTTCCAATCTTTATCAATGATATAACACTCGCTGGGACGTCACCCTGTCAAGTACACATACTGAGACCTGTTATTGGACAGTGCTGACCGAGCAACCATCCTATATCCACAACCAAGTGTCCACGCCGCATGCATAACACTTGGTACACCAGTCTCAGCTCGGCACATCTACCATCCACACTCCTTGTCTTCATCCTTTGGTCTGTCTCCCCTTGGGACTTCCTGTCCTTGTATTATCCTCGGCCACGACCCCATTGTTTTATAGTTGGCCACTCCTTATTGTCCCATCTCAAGTCACGATTCTATTATCCTGTCTTTTATTGTTCTATCCCTGCTTTGCATTCTTTGTTCTAATTTTATTCGTTGTGGACAATAACCACATGCTCTGCATACCTTGTTGTTCCACATTCCTTATTCCACATGTGGCTTCTTAACCTATATAAGTAGGACATGCATGTACATATTTCCTCATTCTGGGTATCGACTAGGCTTAGGCCCTTCTACCTTCTTCCCCTCTGTTAAGTCCTCAACTTGGGCTGGAATCATCAGCATCCTCCCGAGTATCTGTCTGTTGCAAATCAGTGGCACGCATGGCAAGTAGGGCGCAACATACGAGTATGTTAAAGCCAACACCACTACTCTTGGCCTGCAGGACTTGGCCATAGTCCTCCCACTCCTTTCGACAGAACCCTTTGGCAGTACCAAAGTCTGTCAGTAACCGAAGCTTGACACACCCTCTGCAAATGATGAAGTAGTTAAGGAACTCAAAACCTACTTCAAGCTTCGTGATCTTGGTCCAATAAAGTCATTGCTTGGTATACACATCACTCATGACATGCCTAATCACACAATCCACCTCTCACAATGACAGTATATTATCAACATACTTGAACGCTTTGGGATGTCAGAATGCAAACCTGTCTCCACACTCATTGAGCCAGGTGTATCCTTAACTCTAGAGAAGAGCCCAAAGACCGAGGAAGACACCAGAGAAATGAAAAATATACCATATCTCATTTCTGTAGGTTCCTTGATGTACCTTGCAACAACAACTTGTCTGAACATTGCTTTTGCAGTTGGTGTACTTGGATGGTTTAACCACGATCCAGGACCTCGCAACTGGCTAGCAGTAAAACACCTACTATGCTATCTCAAAGGCACAATGGACTATAGATTAACCTATGGATGTAGTGAGGATCTGTTTATTACCTACACGGATGCTGATCATGGTGGGAACAAGGATAATGGCCAGTCTACAGGTGGTTATGTGACGTGCATTGGTGGAGGGGCTGTAGGCTGGAGAAGTTGGCTGCAGCCATTTGTCACCCTGTCAATGACAGAGGCTGAATTTGTCACTGCAGTGGAGGCAGGAAAAGCCATAAAATGGACATGCAACATCCTACATGAGTTTGCCTATACCATACATAGACCATCCACACTCCTCATTGACAACCAGTCTGCTCTCACAGTGTCAAAAAATCCAGAACATCATGGGAGGATGAACCACCTAGATCTCAAGTTCTTTTGGCTGTGGGATCAAGTAGAAGCAAAGGCCATCTCACCTATCTACATACCCACCGATGACCAGGTTGCAGACATCCTTACAAAGCCACTACCACGCATCAAAGTAGAAAATTTCCTGATGCTCCTGGGATTAAAAATGTAACTTTTTGGGGATTCAGGAGTTGTCTCATTAGGGGGGAGGTGTTAAAAGAATGACTCACAACCCTATCTGATCTCCTTTATTTGTGACCATTTGCACTCACACTGTACAGTCAGCTGAGTTTCAAGTTAGTAGTCCTTAGTCACTCACTTCAAACTCCAGATCACTTGCTTTTGTTAAGATAATAGGCCAGACTACCTCAATGTAACCTTAGTATTTCAACAGATATCTCTGTGCAAATAGATGTCTTGCTCACACTATGACATGATCAAAAAATGGTGAAGAGTCTGGACAAAACAGGGTACTTACAAGGGTTGTCTTCCATTGAGAAGGCGACCCATGCTACATTTTTACAAGAACTATTCGACCATCAGGTTGGTCTGCTTTATGCAGCTTGACTGTGACTGAGGTGATAGATGAGTTCAAGTAAGGATGAAGATCCATGTCATAGTGATTTATCATCTCAAGAAGGTTAATATCATCACATGTATAAGTTGGTATCTGTGATTGAGCATCAGCATACTGCATTTCCAAAAAAAAAACAATGTTACGTCCATTGGGATCATCTAAGACACTCGAGGACATTGGTATTGGCTGACTATTCATACCTTCAAGGTGTATGTGCTGTCAGAAAGGAATCAATGAGTGGAACAAACTATAATCTCACTTCCAAAATGTATATTGACATTTCCCTTCGCATCTGAAACAGAAAATGTGATCTGTTTTAGAACTTTGTATTTACCGCATTGTTCAACAAGCAGGTTCACAGATTTGGCTATCCTGCATTTTGAAGTTTATTGATGGTGAAGATGTGGATTGTGCTTCTGACATAATGGCAAGGTGTGCAAGGACAGAAATTCAGGAATATCAGATGGGGCATACCTTGATGCATTTGACTGCTTGTTTTCTGGCTTTGAGGTTTTCTAATCCTGCTGCCGCTGTTCTTCTCCAGCCATAATATGCGTTTAAAAATGTTCAAGATAGGATGAAAGCTGTGGTGTAAAACATCCCAGCAAACATTAAGAGTATTGTAATAAGAATTATTAATATTTCATGGACAAATAAACAGGCAACAACCAAAACACATACCCCGCATTTGAATCAATAGCATTTGACTTTATCCATTTCATTCACATGATTGAGGGTGCATTCGATGGGTGACTCATGAGCATTGAGGTTTGTGTAGCGGTGGTAGGAGGTAATTGGTTGGGAAGATAATTCATGGCAGCAGACATGACAACCCTTTCAAGCTCTGCATCACCGTGCCATATATCCGAGATGGGGTCACCAGCAGAATGTAGATCAGAGTCTTCGAACACCTCACAAACTGATGGCAGGGAAGGTCTAATAAGACTGATAACTGACACACACAGCAACAAGTGCCTTTGGGGCTTGTCAATATGGATGCTAAAGACAAGTATATAACAAAGTAACTACTAACCTTTGGGGCTTGTCAATATGGATGCTAAAGACAAGGCCCAAAGGTGTGCAATGGTGCGTCGTTATGGGCGCTTATTTTAAGCGCCAGAGAACGCACATGCAAAAGAGAAAAGCGCAAAAGAGAACCAAAGATGCAAGTGCAAAACACAAATGCAGGAGAATAAAATCATGACCTAACACCCCCCCCTGATGAGTTACCACTGCAATACTCACATACGCTTTTCAATCCCCATCAGT
>QLPI01007209.1:0-20100 GCA_003314275.1 Chroogomphus rutilus | reverse complement strand
GAGTTAGATCGAGCAAGCATGCTAGCGATCGTAGGGATAATGCGGGATGCCTCGCTCAACGCTGAGCGGGTGCAGAAGAAGCTCGCTCCAAGCTTCTCCTGTATGTCCAGATGCCGGCACAGGGTGTGAGCAATGGTGGTTTTGCCTGTTCCTAGGAACCCATTGAGCCAGTAGACCGGTAGAGCGGAAGGATCGTGTGCCCAAGCCTCGATATCGGCCAAGATCTGCACACGGGTGTCCTCCATGCACCCGTGTGGTTCGTCGCCTTCGGCCCCATAGCGAGTGTCATAAGAGGCTCGCTCTGCGGGTTTGAGCAACGCCAAAGGATCGTGCGGAAGGTCTAACAGTTGTGAACATGGGGATAAAGGCTGAAATGGATCACCACACCTACCGTTGATAATTGTTGTTTTGTTGACAATTGGTATATTCACATCTCCATTTGCATCTGTAAAAGAACGCGTGTGTTCAGCTCGGCGAGGTCTGGCTTATCGCTCAACAAGCACGCTTACGGATGTCGACCTGCCTCCAGTCAAGGTTTATACCTCTGGATGAAGGCGTAGATTGAGGATTGGAATGAGACGTTGGTAACATAATTCCCCTTGCCTCAGGCGTTGGTGGGAAGTGTTGGGAATATTGCGAGTTCGCACGACAACATGTCACGTGACGTGTCTGCATTGCATAAGTTACGCTGTAGCTAAAAATTTTCCTCGTCGAATTATAGCCATCACCCGCGTTTCGAACTGCGTGCTTCAGGGGAAATTCAACAGGAAGAACAATGCGTCAAACCCACGTGCGTGCTAGTCAGCTCCGCAGGCGGAGGCGATGCTGTTGAATTAGGCTCTGACGTGCACAGACATTATGCCATGGTCTGACATGGCCGTAAGTCCATTTCTATGGGCCTGCGGGCATATACATTCTCATTTCACACATTCGTTCTAAATCACTTATATTCCGTATCAGTTGTTACCCATACCTCAGTCGATTGACCCATTTGTGTTGACTGAGGTATGTAATAAACTTGGAAGCTAACCACACGAGTGATCACTGCGAGTGATGGTAGTTTGTTTTATTATTAATTGTTCTACTTTGTGTATACAATAGTCTTACCTGTGAGTGATGGTAGTTCGTTAAAGGGAACTCCACCGCTTGCTGGCACTTAGCTAAGCAGCTGCCGGATAATGGAATATCCATTGCCCCTTCTAATACACCCCCTCAATGTAATATTCACATGATCCCCAGTCCCAGACAATGTCGTTTGACTAGTATTTGAGGGAGCACCTTGATGAGGATGTTGGCAGTCATTTCTCCTGTTGGGATATAATGCACCTCCACCTCTTTGTTCCTAACTACTTGGCATATCCAATGGTGGCTGATGTCAATATGCTTCATCCAACCGTGATGCTCTGGATTTCTTACGACAGCCAGTGCAGATCGATTGTCCATCATTATTGGTGAAGGATTGTCGATATTGAAGTGTAATTCCTTTAATAATGTCTGCATCCAGAGAACCTCCTTTCCAGCTGCAACAGAGGCAATGTATTCGGCTTCAGTAGATGAGAGGGTAATTGTCGCTTGTTTCTTGCTTGACCAACTGATTGCTCCTGTTCCCATCTTTAGTACATATCTGCTGGTGGAGCATCGAGTGTCAATGCATCCAGCATGGTCGGAATCACTGTAGGTGATGAAGGGCTGAAGGGAAGATGTAGGGTCACTGGCTTGGTAAGTGATCTTGAGATCTATAGTTCCTTTAAGGTACCTGAACACATGCTTCACAGCTTGCCAATGTCCTTGACCAGGGTTGTTGTTGAACTGTGCAAGTTTGGCAACAGAGTATGCGATGTTGGGCCGGGTGCCAATGGCAAGGTATATGAGAGCGCCGACGGCATTCATATAAGGTATTTTTGCCATTTCTTCTGTTTCGCACTTGGTTGTCGGACATAACGCTTTGCTAAGTTGGATTCCTGGATCCATTGGTGTGGAGACCGGATTGCACTCGGTAAGCTTGAATCGGTTAAGCATATTTACAATGTATTGTCTTTGAGATAATTTCAGCATTCGGTTTGCCTGATCATAGTCGATCTTGATGCCGAGGAGATATGAGGTCGGTCCTAGGTCTTTTATTTTGAAGAATTTTCGTAGATTGTCCTTGATAAGGGTGATCTTGTGGTGGTCATGTGACACAACCATTATATCATCAACAAAGACCAGGAGTATGACACATATGTCATCTGTGATCCAGACATAGATGCTTGGGTCGGATTTGATTTGAGTGAATCCTATTTTCTCAAGTGTTTTGCTTAATTTGTGGTACCATAGGCATCCGCTCTGTTTGAGTCCATAGATCCCTTTCATGAGTCGGCAAACCCATTGTTTACCGCTCTCTGCGTACTTCTGGAACCCTTCAGGTTGTCGCATATAAACATTGTATTCCTTTTCTAGCTCCCCATTGAGGTACGTGTTTGAAATGTCGAGAGATTCAATGAATTCTCCAGCAAGAGCTGCCTGTGCTAATATCGCGCGAAGGGCTCCAAGTCGAGCGGTTGGTGTGAAAACCTGATCATAATCAATACCCGGATGTTGGTTATTGCCTCGAGCAACTAGTCTGGCTTTGTAGCGGTTAATGGTGCCATCTGCTTGGCATTTAATGAGAAATACCCATCTCAAACCGATCACCCGCTGTCCCTCCAGTAATTCCATTAGTTTCCACGTCCCGTTTGCCAGGAGTGCATCGATTTCAGTCTGTGCAGTGTCCATCCATTTGTCACAGTCAGGCCCTGCCATCGCTTCTTTCCATCCACTCGGTGCATCCTCTGGGCACATCGCAGCTCCAAAAGCTCGCTGGGTGGAAAGGTTGAATACGATCTCAAACACATCCAGGAGTGGAATACAGTCATCCGTCATGCCATACACGTAGTTTACTGACTCAATAATGTGAGTGTCGGACAGATTTTCTCGATCTTTTTTGGCGTCGCTTATGGCAACATTGTCAGGGTCAGTGTCATCCAAATGGTTATCGTTTTCTACACCCCCTTCATCCACCATTTGGGGTGGATCACTGCTTATAAGTGTGTCATCTCGGACTTCATCGATGTTCCATTGGTTGATTTGGCCAACTTTGGGTTCTCTCCGAACGACAGGGTGTGTTGTGTGCTGAGTAGAACCTAGTAACTCAGCGTAATCCATGACCCTCAATTTTCGGATCGGGTGAGATCCTTGTGCAATTAGAGGACCTGCTAGGGCGTGAGGTATTGGTTGAGGCTGAAGCACGGAAATAGGGAGTTGGGGTTGAGCTGCTGGGTTTTCAGGATCCGGGTCAGGTAATGGTGGATTTGGTGGCTGCTGGTCATTAGTGATTGGCGCGGGTATTGGAAACCCACGCGGGTAGCGGGTACGGGTAGCGCGGGTAAGGGTCAGGGTCAGGATTTCCAACCCGGCCCAAACCCGTACCTGCAGGCGGGTACGCTTATATAAGTGAGGTTCAGCGCTAACCTCGCTTATATTCACTTATATAAGCGAGGTTAGCGCTGAACCTTGGTTATATAAGCGCATTTAGCGCTGAATTTCGATGTCCAAACGATGTAGCCAGCACAGGTTCTCACTGGGAATCATGAAAACTCGATTCCGCAACCTGACCACGGTTTCATGCGGGCTCTAGAAACCCAACTCACTGAAAATAGGGCTCTTCTAGCCCCAGGTTGCCAGTTCATACTCCAGGCGTTGATATATTTTCAGTATCCACCGGATCAATGGAAATCAGAACATTGCAAAATTATTGTTCTGCGGATCTCTATCAGATAAAGTAAACACCTCGCCGATCTCATAACCCTGTGCACGCTCTAATTTACCTTGTTTTCTCAGTTGTAAGAGCAAAATCTGGTGCTCCGCAGATTATTGGGTTATATCCTTATTATTTTAGTTGTACTTCTTTTTTGCAGTGGAACGCCACATCGTACGTCCACCTTTCAACCATGATTCTCCCTGATTGACGATTTACAGGGCCGTCATATTGATCACAAGTGTACCCCTACTGAAAACACATATGGCGCATATGGCGCGTACGACGCGTATGACGCGTACGGCGCATACGGCACGTACGACATGTATGACGCGTGAGGCGCATACGGTGCGTATGACGCGTACGGCGCATACGGTGCGTATGACGCGTACGGCGCATACGGCGCATATGACGCGTACGGCGCATATGGCGCGTACGATGCGTATGACGCGTACGACGCATACGGCGCATACGGTGCGTACGACGCGTACGACGTGTACGATGCATACGGCGCATACGGTGCGTACGACGTGTACGACGCATACAGTGCGTACGACGTGTACGGCGCATACGGCGTGTACGACGCGTACGGCGCATATGGCGCATATGACGCGTACGACGCATACGGCACGTATGGGGCGTATGACGCGTATGGCGCATATGGGGCGTATGACGCATACGGCGCGTAGTACGGTGCGTATGGGGCGTACGGCACATACGGCACGTACGGCGATGTCTGGTGGAATGTTGAGTGTATACTTTATATGCCATCTGTAGATACACCCCAATACCATTCTGACTTTTTGGCTTTGGGTTGAGCACTTTTTTGTGCACTGTTTCAGGTAATGTCCTGAGGTTGAAGGCAGTTGTAGCATTGTCTGCAGCTCTGTCCTGAACCCGCGGGTAAGAACAATACCCGTTGTGGGTCACGGGTAACAGCAATACCCGTTAAACCCACGGGTACGGGTAGGCACAAAATACCCAGGGGTTACCCGTGCCAATCACTACTGGTCATCACTTTCTGACAGGTCACCCGGTTCATTTGGCCAGACGGCATGTAATGGAACGGTCTTGGTATTTGCAGTTATGCCAGGGAATGACAGTTCATCAAAAATGACATCCCTAGATACTGATATCTTATGTGTTATAGGGTTATATACCTTCCACCCCTTGAATCCATTTTCAAAACCAAGAAATATACATTTACTAGTGTGAGGTCCTAGAGATTCGCACTCCCTTTTCTGAATGTGAACATACACCCAGCATCCAAAGGTTCTATACATAGTAAGGTCAGGCTTCTGTCCTTTCCAGACTTTGTAAGATGTCATGTTGGAGAGTGCTGATGATGGTGTGACATTAAGGATGTGCATGAGGTAGAGAACAGCTTGTCCCCAGAACCCCACTGGGAGTTTTCCTTGGTTAAGCATGCTGACTACCCCTTCAGCAAGGGTTCTATTGAGGCGTTCGGCAACCCCATTTTGCTGGGGCATTGCTTTGGTTGTGTGCTGGCAAGAGATTCCCTTATTTTGGCAGTATTTGTTGAAGTTGGCTCCAATGTATTCGCCACCCTTGTCGTCTCGAAGTTGTTTGACTCTTCTTCTGAGCTCTAGTTCAACTTCGGCCACATATTCCTTGAAGCACACAAATGCATTGCTTTTCTTCCTCAGGAGGTATACCTTTTTGAGACAACTGCTGTCATCAACAAGTGTCATCCAATAGCAGTATCCGTAGGGAGTTCTCAGCAGGGGACCGTGAATGTCCGAGTGTATCCGACCAAGCAGTTTGCTGGAGCAGTTCGAAGAGAGTTGAGGAAATGGATCACGATGATGTTTTCCAGCGATGCAGTGCTCCCACAGATTATGTAGCTTACTCTTTGGATTGATAATGATACCTTGAGCAAGGTCCTCTTTGATGAGTTGTTCAAGTCAATCCTTGCCAATGTTCCCAAGGCATTGATGGAGGATGGAACGAGTGGTGCGTGTGAGGAAGGTACATTCACAATGTAGTAGGGTTGTCCCATCAAGTGTGCCAATGTTTCGATGTTTGGATCCGGTAAACAGTATAATGTTATTCTTGATAAAAGATATGCGCTCTCCTTCGATGATAATTTTGAGTTTATTTCGTCGCACAGCAGAGAGCACAGAGAATAAATTTTTCTCAAGATCAGGAACATATAACACTCGACTGAACTCTACAGATTCGGCAGGTTTTCCATCAATAACAGGGGAGAACACAACACTTCCCCTGCCAGTTGCCCATATGATGTCATTGTTGGCAAGTCGTACAGGTACTCTGCATGGTTCCATGTCACAAATCCATTCCCGATGTGGTGTCATATGTGCTGTTGCACCCGAGTCTGCATTCCAAGTCATGTCAGTACATGTGGAAGTGCATCGGCAATAAATGGGACTTGCAAGCTTGGCGGCCTGAGCAATGCTTACAGCTTCTTCAGAAGAATTGCTGGATTTATTCCCATCATCGGCTGTATTAGTACGCTTGGTGTCCGGTTTGTCTTTATATTTCTCTTGCCTGTCGCATTGTTGCACTCGGCAATCCTTCGTATTATGCGTAGTATTTTTTCCATGAAGTGAGCACTTGAATATGGCCTTGTTGGTGGAGGCTGTCTTGCCTTTCATGGCAAGTGTGCTGGCAGATCCAGAAGGTGTTGATGCTGCAGCGATGTCATCCAATCGCACGAGGTTGTCTGCCTTTTGAAGCTCTATGAGAATGGCACCCAGCATGCTGACTCCCTTGTGTGCAAGGGAATGTTTTAGTTGGCGCTGTTCATTGCTGCCGCCCAGTCTGATGATAATAATCCCGATCGCAAGTTCATCTACTAGGTCTGCAGTGGTGAATCCTAGTGTGAGCACGGCAGGTGTCTTAATGGTTCCATTTGCATCTGGAATGGCTGCTGTCATGGATGCTCCAGAAGGGAGTAGATTGCGAAGGAGATTTGCAGCACTGACGCATTGTGCACCATACTCTGAGAATGTTTCAGTCTCGTGACCTGAGTCGCTCATGCGAAGTGAAAGGAGTTGTTGAGTGGCAAAGAGGCGCGAGTTCGTGTCTTTTGATTCATAGCGACCGAGGATCGCGGTCCAGATGGCGTGTGCATTCATCAGTTCGATGTTTGCAATAATGGTATGTTGCCCTGCATCAAGAGTATCTTGAAGGTATCCTGCTATTTTGTTCCTGCGACTCCTGAAGTCTCTGACGTTTTTATGGTCATCAGATGTAGCTCTGGCAGGTAGCATAGGTTCTGTTTCCAAGCCATTAAGGATTTCGTACGCATCGTACTGAAGCACTTTGTTGATGCAGGTTTCTTTCCAGTCTTGAAAACGATCGGTCGACAGTTTGTTCAATGCCGCCAAAATTTGCGCTGTGATATCGGCCATTGCGGTTGAATGAGCGGTGTGAGAGTGAGATAATGTGACAGACATGGCCTGCAGTGATAAAGAGGACGTGATCCTGAATCGAAAGCGATGTTGTAGACAAGCATTTGAGTGTTAGACCATAGGTCGTTTATTGAATGAAGATTGATGTAACTCGGTTTCGTGGTTTAGGTACGTCTGGGGCCCATAACCTAATCAACTTGGAAGCTAACCACACGAGTGATCACTGCGAGTGATGGTAGTTCATTAAAGGGAACTCCACTGCTCGCTGGCACTTAGCTAAGCAGCTGCCAGATAATGGAATATCCATTGCCCCTTCTAATAGTATGTTACCCACTACTTTACCTACCTTTAGGTAGCTTACTATTTGTCCTGTAGCGTGTGACTTATTACAAGTACCAAATAGAGTTGATTCACCCATTCATGTTGACTGAGCATGTGACTTATTACAGATGCTGGTGTCAGAAATTCGGGAGGCTAGCAAATAGAACAAAAAGCATTTATGTACATGTAACATTTGGAGTAATTCAACACATTCTTTCCGCTCTTTGGCATCTGGTGTGGCATCCATTCTTAAAGCAGCCCATTTGATTTTCAGAGCCTTATAATAATATATTCCAGTTCAATTGCATCTGGTACACACACACAAGTTCATAAAATAAAATAATATGTTGTTCTAAGCAGCAAGAAGCGTTCCTTTTCCGATGCATTTATGAAGTGTCATCATAGCACAAGACGATGCGTTACTGTCTTATTACCTTAGTAATAGTTGCTCATGTGACATGAAAGTACGAAAAGCACAAATACTGTCACCTCAATCAGTAAGATAGTTTGAACAGCTCTGTAATACCATGGATACAATGAGGTCCTGCAGCAAGCATTTCCATTTGTCTGTCTTAGCTTCTTTTATTCATTTAGGCTCTGGGACAAAGGATTAGTAATATGGGCATGATATTGCACAAAGAAAGGGTTACCTGAGCCACCAGAAGGCACCAATGGTCAATTTGGATGTATCTCACAAACTTGGAAAAGAGTGGAGACATGAAGACCTGACAACAAGGATTAGGTTAGGTAAAGAATTGGGTTCTGAGGTCACAGTGTCTCGCCATAGAAGGCAAGCTCTTCAGCCGATTATGATATTGATGAGGATTCTGTTATCTGTGATAGTCTTGGTCATTGTCATGGTCATGGTGAAAAATGGACAAGTCAATGGAAAGTCGCTTATGGAGGCTTGAGATAAGATCTCTCATGATTCAGAGGAAGAGACCAATGACATGGTGGTACAGATGGAGATTATCTTATGCAAGGTGCATACCTTTAGCCCTCTAGCTGCACGTCACAGTATGTCTAATGAAAACTGGCCTGGGCTAAGGATATAAAAAAAATGTTGGGACAATGGAGATATGGGTAATGAAAAAACTCTAGAGATGAGATGTCATTTGGGTCAGAAAAAGCGAGGGAAGGTGTTGCTGGTGATTCATTATGGCAGAGCCCTGATATCAAGAGTCGTGACATTTCAAGTTGTTGAGAGCAATCTTTTCTAGTGCAACATCTCACAATGGGAAAGAACAGGCCCAAAAATTAGGTGCCAGCTGGAGTGGTGTCTGGTTGAGTCCACTGTCTCTATAGTGTCTGGGCATATCTTGTATCACCAGAGGAGGTTATGGATTGCAGAGGGATGTGACCAGGGGCATCTCCTTGAGCTACCTTTTACTGCTTTATAGAGCAGGTGGGGTCTGGGCAGTGATGCTAGTCTGAGTACCTTGCGATGATAGGTGTCATTCAGGTGTATCTGGGTCAGTGGGATCCAGGAGTAAAGCTCTAGGACATCAGTGGCTGTTGATCTGAAGGCCCCTGTGATCAGTTTGCATCCGAGCCTCTCAATCTTGTCCATGATTTTGGTGTGTCCTATTGAACCGGTCTACCTTCCTGTCTTGGGGTTCTCGTACACCGGGGTGTACCATACTGGGAGGGCGTATTTGAGCTTGGAGAGCACCATAGATGTGTAGAGGTGCCAGACATGCTGTTTGGGGAGGCCAAAGGAGGGCCGTGTGAGCTGGATCATGGCAAGGAGGGGGCCTTCTGCTTTCTGAATGGCCTGCTGGACATGTTGATGCCAACGTAGTTCCTGGTCAATCTGTACACCCAAGAGCCATGCCTCGCTGACACATTCAATGACTAGGTGGGTTTGTCTGTGCACAAAGTTAGCCCACACTAATTCTTTGCACCTTGTGAGCCTCAGGCATTGGAACTTCAAAATTTCGGCTTGGGAGTTGTAGGCCGCAGACCAGGCCAATTGCTTGTCCAGCATATCATTGAGCATTGTGTCACTTTCCTCAAAGGTGTTGGCTATGGCCATGAAGAAATTGTCATCTACATAGGCACCACCATCTTCATCACCTCCTTGTGAGATGACCACCAAGCTGTAGCTGTATATGAGGTAGAGGATCATTGAGGCTGTTTCCCCTTGACCAATACTGTTGTCAATATCAATGGGTGGTGAGGTGAAGTCATCAAAACTCAGCGTGGTTTTTCTATCCTCAAGCAAAGCCTCAAAGAATGATACAATTTCAGAAGGGTATCCTAGCCTAGCCATGTTCTTGAGCAGCTGGTCCGTAACTGCATCGGGAAAGGCATTTGCTATGTTCAGGAAGATTATGGTTGCAACCTTCCCCTTGTGCCATGCTTCCTTGACCCGGTGAGTCAGATAAAGGAGCGAGTCAATGGTTGTCCTATTAGGTAGACCCCCAAAGTGGCGGGGTGGGAGCAGGTTGTGTTTGACTGTGAGGTACACTGTGATGTCAGTCATTACCCCTGAGATTACATTTCCCATTGTATCATAGAGTGCAATCAGATGGTAGGCCTTGGCTATATTGTAGTCGGGTTTGCCTGGTTTCCAGAGCACAATGGTCTTCCAGGAGCATCACCTTTTGGGGAAGTACCCAGTAGTGAGAACTGCTGAAAGACAGGCATGCAGTAGGGGTGTGAGGATGGCCTTGCATTCTATTAAGACCATGTTGGAGATGCCATCCTCTCCTGGGGCCTTGAAGGGGATGGCTCTGTTGATTGGGTAGGAGACTTGATGTAATGCAGGCACAGAGAATTTGAGTAGCAGAGGGTAGGGGTCAGAGTCTTCACATAGATTGGAGAGGTTGTGTAGGTGAGGTGGAAAGAACAGGTCTGTGAATAAGGCTGCTTTGTTAGTGTCTGTGTGTACTTCCGAAACAATTTGACCATTCGCCCCCTTCTTGAAGAGGGCGGGAATGCGTGCACAGGACCTGTCGGAAAGAGGGTTTTTTGCATATTTGCTGGCCACTCACACGTCTTTCTCTTTGGCCTCTTCGATCCAGCTCTTCCAGTGATCTGCTTTGGCCTTGTAGAGGGCTGAGATGTATGTGTTCCTGGCATGGTTTGAGGCATGCTTGCTATCCTCCCAACTAGCTGTAAATCTGGTGCAAAATTCATCTCTGCTCTTACGTGCATAGTTATGATAGAGCTGAGTTGTGAGGGGACATCCCCTTGCCTACTAATATTTATTCCTTTTCCCTGTATATCCTTTATTGATATCCTTCTTCTCTTGTGGATTCTTTAGTTAATCCTTCTGTTTCACTGACTGTGACATGACTTACTTGTGTCACAGTCACTAGCTATATAGTTTTGCTACTTAGGTAAGGGATCCTCACCTCATTCTCTTCTGAATCCCCTTACCAGGTATGCACTGATATTGTACTTAGTCTCCTTTTAATATATATTCACTTCTGGATCCCCTTACCAGTGTCTGATTGGCTTTGTGGGTAGGCTTTAGGGTTTGAGTCCCTGAGTCAGGCCTAGGGAGACGGCCAGGGCTGGGTGGTGTCCCACTGGTTCTAGCTTCCAGCATTGCCCAGGAATCAGTACCCATGTAGGTTGCCCTTACATTAGAATGAGGTCACCCAATAAGGACCGAGGGACTGGTCACATACTTCAAACACAAGTGATGTCCTCACACAGAGACTATGGTGACCGAACACCCTCCTTCCTAATCCCTCATAGGGATCCAACTACATTTGCAGTATTGCCACATGTGTACCTAGGTGGGAAAGGTGACAGCTGGACAGTTCGGTGACATTGAGAGAGTAGACCGCTTTGGGTGACACTGTAAACTGCTGCGTGGTCAGTAGAGTGTACTGCCCTCTGAAGGCCAAGGCAGCACTGTAAACCCCCAACACCCTCAACACTTCTTCCCATATTCCTCTATTCCAACTACCTAGCATATCTACATAGGGAACGGCACGGGTCACCCACGGGTCAAATGTGGGTGACCCGCACCCGACCCATGGGAAACCCGAACCCGTCAACCCATGGGTTTTTTCCCACGGGTCGACGGGTGTTGGGTGCGTGCCACACCCGCACGCGCCGTACGACATGAACGCGCCGTACGCGCACGCGCACGCGCCGTACGCACACGCGACGTACGACACGAACGCGCCGCACGCGTGCGTGTCATACGCGTGAGCGTAAGGTGCGTTGGTGTCAGCGCGTGCGCATATGGCGCGTTGGTGTCGGCGCGTGCGTGTACGGCGCGTTCATGTCGGCGCGTGCGCGTGCGGCGCGTTGGTGTCAGCGCGTGCGCGTACGGCGTGTTCGTGTCATATGCGTGCGCGTACGGCGCGGTCGTGTCGTACGTGTGCACGTGCGGCGCGTGCGTGTCGTACGCGCGTACATAGTTGAGGTGGCGGGTTGGGCCGGGTCACGGGTGCTCTCGGCTTGACCCGCACCCAAACCCAAGGGCACCCGACCCGGTGACCCGTGCGGGTTACCCTAACCCGTGCTATTCCCTATATCTACATGCCGAACGATCCCACTATACTACTCTACAACCTGTACCTTCCACCTCACAACCGCCTTCTTAATGCTGACTACCTTCACGCTTCATCCTGACCAATTCCTCACCCCACAGCATGACCCTACCATTCTGACATTGCCCCTCGGCCTGCTAGACAGGTAACCCAATGGGCAAACACCGCTAATGTGGCCCATGACGATGCTACATCACATGCTCGCTATTGACAGTGACTGACCTTGGAGGCTAGCAATAAGCCTCCACCTTTCCATAGGGTGTGCCGGACATGCATTTCCTTCTTCTCGGCACTATCCCCTCCTCCGGTACCCAAAGACACATTCCAGAGGACCTAGCCTGGTCACCGGGAGCTGTACCCAATGAGCAGCATCACCTAGCCTTCATCAAATCCACAAGGCTGATACAGACCCTTGAAGCATCTGAATGCCGAGTTCGACAGGCAAGATATACACTGTGCCTGTGACTGCACCTGGTGCCACCACTTGCGATGCCCTTCCAGTGACACCAAGAAAATTGGATGGCGTGTCCCACCGACCACAATGACCCGCTCGCTCGGTCTGTACTATACCTTGCAATGCGATGATCCACGCACCCTCTATTACACCCCTGTGCAGCTGTATCCTGATTGAGGTCAGCACGCCTGCCCACTGTGTGTATGTTATCTCTCCCACTCGTGAATCAACCCTCAGGCAAGTTGCCACTGCCTAGGCAATCATCCCAGACCTACAAGGGCCTCCCCATGAGTTGTGGTACAATTCACTTGAGCCACACTTATGGTGCAGCTCCCCATTCGGCCCATCACATTGCATTTGCAGACCACAGCAGCCTCTATCTCAGCGAGGCCCTTGGACTGCCATGGAGACAGCAAGTGCTGAACCACCAAAAGGGAGACACTGGATTCACATATGCTGGCCATGGGCACCTGCCATATACATGCCTGCCAAAACCCATGTGCCGTCGGTCCTAGTATGGCCCATGCAGGCCTGTGCAGTTTGGGGAGAACTCACTAGGTGATTCTGTCTGCACCTCTGCCTGTGCACCCCTAGTCCCCACATAAGCATTTTCAGCCCATGCAAGGCTCGAAGTGTTGGGTGCAAACTTGCATCTCACCCCTGAGAGAGCAATCTCAATATATTGCAGTATTATGTTGATTTCGGTATCATTCTGTGCGCCTTTGAACTCTTAATTTTTCACGATTTTATTTGTATTTTTACCCTCATTATTGAGGGAGCTATTCGTGTTCTACTATGTACGCTACTTACGGGCGCTTGTCCACGCACGACGCGACTAGCGTGGCCGGCTCCCTGGATTTGGTACCGGCAGCCTGGCTCAAACCTTCGATAGGGTCAAGGGCTGGCTGCAAGGTATATGCGGGTGAGACACGACCCACGCAAGCCTCCCTCCTCAGTTATTGACTATACTGAGGAGGTGAGTTGTATAATATTATGTACAAAGCCTCAGGGCTAATTTCTCTTTCATTTCTTTTGTAAGATAAATAAATTAGGTATATTCTCGAAAATACATCTTAGTTATTGACTATACTGAGGAGATAAATAAATTAGCTGCCTAGAGAAATCTTCAATCCTACTGTATTTGCTCATAATCTCATCACGAAGGACCTACTGTCTGCCGCACACCATACAGCGCAGACACCATTGACATGCACCAATGCAGACCATACCCTGCAAGTGTATCCTCTACCGCACTGACATCCTCACCCACCCACTTGTGGTAGAACTCGAATGATCTCGATGCCTGCTACAACCTGATATGTGCACGGCCTGCCATTACCGCATGCTCTCGCATTGCTTCTTGCAAGGGCCCTGTACAGTCATGTGTCAACCACAATGGCAACCGTTCTTGGCACCACCACCTGTGACACCTGTCCAGCGACACTGACCACCATGGGTGCTGAGCGATCTTACCTGTGTGCATTTGCACTCCGCACACTACTTCGATATGTGTGATGTACGCCATACACAACGTGTTCCCCATTGTTGCAGGCCGAGGACGCACTCGAACAGCCATGACAGCTAGCCATGTGCTACCAAATGAGTGGAGCCTTTGGATGGCATAGGCTACATCGGTGTCAGTCAATATTGAGGCAGAGGTGAGGTGCAGGGTGTAGAAGGAAGAGAAGTCAATTGGGTGACTCAGATTGAGGTGGTGGCTAGACGTAGAGCATGGTCCTGTTCGAGTCCTTCTCTAATCAGTGGCTGCTGATGAACACGACAGGGCATTTCCACCTGACCATGCAACAACACTGTCCGCCTTGTCCCCGACAACCCATGCTCTCTACCATACTCTCGAGGTCATACTCTTGGCTGACCCTGCTACACCACGATGGTCACCCTTATTCACGTATCCATCTCCCCATGATGCTGCTATATGTTGCACCCAGGACCTCTCCCACATACTGTCCTGGCATGTATGATGCGCACCCCGCAATGTAACTGCCAAGTTGATCACTGCCCACTGCCTGTAGCCTGTAGTCCCCAACAGCCGGGCTGGCTGTGAGGCTTTGTCGTCCCTGTTTAACTACAGATGTGATGGCACCCTATTGCAGAGTGCACGTTGCATCATGGACTCCCTTTGGTGGCACCCATGCCGACACTCTCATTTAGCAGCCTTGAGATGGCGCCCTCATGGTCGGCCCCTCAGCACCACTTGGACAAGTTACAATGGCCTATGCACACAACTGAGTATGACCCCAGGTACACAACACCATCCACTTCAATGTGTTGCAACCTCGCGCATCTTCAGGGAGTGGGTTCCCATGCCTCTCACAACCTCCCCTACATCCTGGACATCGACTGTATGGCTGGACATCATGCCATTTCTTGGAGAAGGAGCCAGGGCTGGTAGTGAGAGTGAGGAGCTCTGCTTGTACAAGCTGTCAAGTACACGTACCAAGATCCTGGTAATTTGGCAGTGCTGACCGAGCAGTCATCCTACGTCCACATACAAGTGTCCACGCCACATGCAAGTCACTTGGTACACCACTCTCAGCTCAGCGCATCCACCACCAACACTCATTGTCCCTATCACTCATACACTCCACCCCTCCTACCATCCCTTAATCCTACCCTGTCCATTCCTTGTTCCTCGACCTGCCCCACCTTGGGACATCTTGTCCTTGTTTTATCCTTGGCCACAACCATTGTTTTATAGTTGGGCACTCCCTATTGTTCTATCCTTGGTGTCAGGAACCGTACGCCGGCATGTCCGACTATTCAATTCAGCCCACTCAGCCCAACTCTGCTCTTGCTTGCTATTCAACATAATGCCCTCAGCCCACGGACTATATGCACCTCGTGTATCTGTCTTGGCATCACATGCTCCTGTCAATTCACTCCACTCATTTACGTCACATCCCATATGCTCGCTATTCCATTCCGTCTTCATTTACGTTTAATATCCTTTCATTTATGTTTCACTCCATTTTCATCTATTCGCAATTTCGTTCAGTCTTTCATATCCGATTCGCTATTACGTTCCTTAGGGTAACTCCATTGAGAATCAGAGTGACACGTCACTCCACAATGTCACGGAGGAGATCATTATTGGGGCGTAGTATTCTGTTCTTGCTTTTCACGATCCTCGGCTTTCTCATTCTATTATAGGAATCCCTTCGACTCCTAATAGATTAGAAAGTAGTATAAAAGATCTTGTACTCATAGTTCAGTCTTCAGTCAGAAAATCAACTTTGATTTGACTAAGGTTCCTCTGTTCACTTCTGTTCTGTCTTGCCCTTACAAAATTAGGGACCGTGCGGTCTAGTGGGCGCAATGCAATACGTTGAAGCCAAGCCCCAATCAGAACCTCACCATTGCCTCGCCTTTGGGAGATTAAATATATATTACGATTACGTCCTTTCTCTACATCGTAACAGTATTTAACAGTATTTTCTGACTACCACACTTGATCGCACTTCATCTTCGCATATCACGACTATCATGAATACCTGATCTACCACTCGCAGTTTACCTTTCATCGTAGAAGTCCCAAGTCAGTTGCAGGAGATTTCCTCACTTCGACGGCTGTCAGAACAACCTTCAATTCGCGAAGCTGGCCCGTCAGGAGGGAACCCTCCTCCTGATCTTGAGGACGATGACGACAAAAACCCAATCAACAACAACGACGATGACGAGCCAAATCCGAACCCTGTCCAAGTTGCAAATCCGAACCCCACTCATGTTTCTAATCCTAATCCGACTCTTAATTCCTCTTCCAGTTCAGACAAAATCGTCAAGGCACTCATTGATTGACTAGCCCAACAGCCTCCTAGATCTTCCCCAAACCCTGGTCACCATGCCAAGGTTCGCGAGCCCAAGGTTTACGATGGTACCGACCAAGCTAAGCTTCACACATTCTTCTTACAATGCGTGCTGAACTTTCGAGACTGCCCGTCTGCATTCTTGACGGATGCATCAAAGGTCCAATATGCCATCTCATACCTCACAGGCCCCGCGCTCCAGTATTTCAAACCCACGATTCTTGGCGAAATCCAGCCTGAGCCTGGTTGGCTTAAGGTCTGGAGGGACTTTCGTCAAGAGCTGGAGACCAACTTCGGCCCATTCAACAGCGCTGCGCAAGCAGAAATTGAGCTCGGCAAGATAGTTATGAAGGACAACCATCGTGCAGCACGTTACTTCATTGACTTTGCCAGAGCCTCCACTCGCACTCAGTGGAATGATGCCGCCCTCGCACATGCGGCGTACAAGGGGTTAGCAAGACATATCAAGGACAGCCTCCTTAACTTCCCTCATTTCAAAACTCTTGCTGAACTCAGACAATATTCACTCGAGATCGACAGCAGATACTGGGAATGCAAGGAGTTCGACAACTTTGGAAATCCTTCAAAGCCGAACGGGTCCTCATCCAAATCCAACTCCAACAACAACAACAATCATCAGTCTTCTTCCAACTCCAACAACTCGAACAACAAGAAGAGTAAGAAGGGAGGGAAGAAGAATGGCAACGATAAGTCTTCCAACAATAACAACAACGCTAACGACATTGCATCCAAGCTTGGAAAAGACGGGAAGCTATTGCCTGAAGAACGTCAAAGGCGAATCGAGGCGGGACTTTGTCCCTTGTGTGCTTCAAAAGGTCACATGGTCAAGGACTGCCCCAAATCCAATTCCCAATCCTCATTGACCTCTTCTTCTAACAACAAATCCAACAACTCCAACAATAAGAAAGCGATGAAAGAACGCGCGACCAAAGCAAGCACGTCCGACACCAATGCCGAAGACAACACGGTGACGGAGTCAAAAAAATGAGGTGCAACCTCGGAAATGCACGAGCTGAGGATTGCATTAGCCTCTCTCATGTGCTGTTCTTGAACGCCCTTTCTTCTAATTCTCCTATTTCTCGCGTATCTTCTACTTCTGAAACTTCGAAAACTTTGCTTATACTTAATCTGTCTTGTTCTCTTATTTCTGAACTTCCTCTTGTTATGCTCTTAGATTGTGGTTCTTCAGACTGCTTTATTGAATCACGAGTTGTGCAGAAATACTCTTTGCCTACTAATTCAGTTCCTGCTATTCTGTTGAAATTATTTGATGGTTCTACTAATTCTGTCATTACTCAAACTATGACAATTCCGATCCGATTTCCGACGGGTGAACTTCAGAACGTCACCTTCTATGTGACAATGTTGGATGGCAGTTGCTCCGCAGTACTTGGCTTCAACTGGCTCACCCGCTACAATCCATCGATTGACTGGGTATTGGGCAGTATAACCTTCAAGTCTATGAAACCGACGACCGTTCCAACACCTCAGGCCTCAACCGCTGCTTCATAGTCCAGCACCCTGCTTCCTAACAATCCGTCGCCATCTCCGAAGTTGGAGGCTCCACGGATAGCCCTAGTTAATGCAGAAGCGTTTGTTCGCGCCTGCAAACTAGAAGGTTTGCAGGCCTTTCAACTCAACCTCACGGATCTCGACAAATACGCTTGAGGCTCCACTACGGTTGATTCCTCTGACAACCTGGATGGCATTAAACAGCATGTTCCAGAATTCTATCATGACTTCGCTGATGTCTGTAGTAAACAGCGTGGTAATACTCTAGCACCTCATAGACCCTACGATCTCAAAATCCACATACCTTGTTCAGCAGTACCATTTTGTAGCGGTGAGTCATGAATGGTGAGCCCCCTGACTGTACCTTTGGTATCCTGGCGTATAGTAACTTCCTTTGAGAGGAACTCTCCCCCATGGTACAATTTCCAGCTTGTGTTGACCTGTCTGGGCAATAATGGCTACTCATGCCACTATCTATACATGCTCTAAGTTGGTTTCTTGGTAGCTCTAGAGATTATGCTATATCTGTGAAGTCAGAAGTGCAGGTGAATGCAACAAAAAAATCGTTTTCCTCCTTGGCATTGGCAACAATGGCTCCTTCAGGTAAATTTTGGATTTTGTTTGCCTTCTTTTGCCTCGGGCCTTGGCCCTCTTTTCCACCTCCCTTCTCCTAACAGTTTACCTTGATGTGACCATTTTTATTACAGTTCTCACACTGGTCATTGGAGTTTGACTTTGGCTGGGTTTTGCCTTTATTATCGGTGTGTTTCTTCTGTCTTCTTTGGTCTATTATAAGAGCTGATTCAGCTTCTTTTGAACACTCATCATAAATAAGATGATGCTGTGCTTCTTCAATGAAAAAAGAGATAAGGTCAAGAGGTGTCATTTTGGGTTTTCCAGCAGTGCCTTGGATTTCACCGATCCTTTCTGCTGCTGTGATAGTTTGGATTGTAGAGTGGTAGGATAGAGGTAGTGATGATATGATTATCGTAGATAGTCATGTGATTGATAACAGTGAGCCCATTTTGATCAGATTATCATGACACTTCATCATGAGCTCAAAATGTTGTTTGAGATCGCTCAGGTGTGTTTGGGGATCATCCAAGTCAGCAAGGCACATGGAGCTAAGCTGCTCTTTGGCATCAATTAAGAACAAGGTGCTCTTGATAGTAACATTCTTTTGATCTGTTCCTACATTTCCTTTGCTGTCTTCATGTTTTTGATCATAGACCCTTGGTGGACAGAGGTTGTTAAGAGTAGAACATGTTGAGCTAAACATTCACATTTATTGTCAAACCCACAATACTGACCTCCGGTTCACTTGGTAGTACCAACCGAACGACCCTTACTGTTTAATCCCACATACCAGTGACAAGTCATTCCTCACTAGTACGTGGTCTCAGCTCAGTACATTTGGTTCATCATTTGGTTCACTTTTCTCATCCCATCCCTTCTATTCTTTATTATTCTTTCATTCTCCATCCTTCCCTTCATCCATCTCCCCTCGAGACATTCATTATTCATTTATTATTCAGTTGCGGCCCTATTGTTTTATATTTGGCCACCTTCTATTGTTCTATTTTCACTCACACTCCTACTCGTTTATTATCAGTCATATCTCATTGTTCTATTCTTGTCTACATCTTATTGTTCTATTCTGGATTGCTGTGGAGAATACTTCTACATGGTCTCCAGGACCATCAGTACCATGCTTGTACGAAGCACATCGACGTACGATTCCACTTCATATGCTGGATCATCGAACAAGGCGCAATTCGCCTCGTGTACTGTCCCACCGACGATATGGTGGCCAATATGTTGACTAAAGCTTTGCCGTCCGCGAAAGTAAAGCATTTTGCCGTCGAACATGGGCTATCAACGGTTTGAGGGGGAGTGTTGGAAAAGCAAACCGCCGCGCCCGAAATCCCCGATTAGTAAGCAAGGCCATTATTGGCTGTTTTAGGTCTTGCGCAGGTGCAAGACATTCTTTTATTCCTTTTTATATAGTTTATTGTCTTCAAAAACTATAAGTAGTTACAGTCTATGTACAGTCTCCCTCAGTGGTTTGACATCGCGCAAACACTGAGGTAAGATACTATCCGACTCCCATATTATATTATTTAGCTTACCTGTATGCTACAGTAATATTGTCGTATAGGTAAATCACAGTGGTTTGACATCGCGCAAACACTGAGTAATATTGTCGTATAGTTATCTTTACAATCCATTGCTTGGAACTGTCCAAATCTGAACCAATGTTCAACTCTAGTCCAGATATGCAGTA